>LNAC01000017.1:6500033-6538875 GCA_002007465.1 Ailurus styani
CCCCCCCCCACCCCAACAGTTTTACCAGCCTCATTCTCTTTGCTTAAACTGGTTTTATTTTTTGCTGAATGCTGAGTGACTGCTAGTATCCCCAAAGCCAACTAGGAGAGGGTTTAAATTTGCTATAAATAATCCACAAAAGTAGGTGGATTAACTCCCACCACCCCTGCCATGTTTCTCTCCTTCATTCTCTTTGCTCTTCAGATGCCAAGATATTTCTTTTCACATCAGATGGAATGGGCTTTGCCGCCTGGTGGTGTCTCCTCGTGTAAGATCTGGCCCTGGGCTTCCTTGCCTTTGTGATGATGCCACAGGAAAATTACTCCCACAGTGTGATGCTCTTTTAAGACTCCTCCCTGCCGCAGAAAGAACAAGCCCCTCTTTTTTGGGGGGGGCAGGGGAGCTGGAAGTCACATAACAGAATTCATCATTTTAAAGTATACACATTTCACTGGCATTTCTTGTGTTCATAATGTTGCACGACCATCAGTTTTATCTAAACCATTCCATCCCCCTAGAAGGAAACCCTATACCCATTAAGCAGTTTCTCCCCAAACCCCGCATATCACCAGTCCCTGGCAAGTGCTAATCTGTTTTCTGTTTCTGCAGATGACCTGTTCTGAATATTTCACAGAAATGGAATCGTACAGTATGTGTCCATTTATGTCTGGCCTATTCACGTAGTACAATGTTTTCATGGTTCGTCCATGTTGTAGCACATTTCAGGATCTCATTCCTTTTTAATGACTGCGTAATAATCCATCGTGTGAATACATCCCAGTTTGTCTACCCATTCATCTGCTGATGAACATTTGGGCTGTTTCTGCCTTTTAGCTATTGCAAAGAATACTGCTATGAACATTAGTGTACAAGTTTTTGTTTGAACACCTGTTTTCAATTCTTTGGGGTATATCCCTAGGAGTGGAATTGCTGGGCCATCAGATGACTCTATGATTAACTTTTTTTTTTTTTAAAGATTTTATTTATTCATTTGACACAGAGAGAGATTACAAGTAGGCAGAGAGGCAGGCAGAGAGAGAGGAGAGAGGCGGAAGCAGGCTCCCTGCTGAGCAAAGAGCCCGATGTGGGCCTCGATCCCAGGACCCTGGGATCATGACCTGAGCCAAAGGCAGCGACTTTAACCCACTGAGCCACCCAGGCGCCCTATGATTAACTTTTGAGGAAGCACCAAACTCTTTTCCAGAGCAGCTACATCGTGTTATAGTCCTACCAGCACTGTGAAAGGATCCCTGTTTCTTCACAGCACTTTCCACCTTTTTGAATCTCGCCATCCTAGGGGGTGTAAAGTGGTAGCTCGTCGTGACCCCCTAGGGGTTGGTGCCAGGCACTTCCTGTGTGCTAGGCACTATGGGGCAGGTGCAGCTGTGAACCAGACAGATCCCGCCCCTGCTCTCCCATTGCCAGTGAGTCCAGGCCTTCTTCATTCTTCATTAAGAATAATGGTAATGAAAGAGAAGCCAGCCTTTTCCTCGAGTATTTCAGTTCTGTTCGTTAGCTGGATTGAATGTAGTTATCAGCACTGCCCATGTTGCTGAGTTTTGATGCCCTTTTTTTCGGCAGTTAATTACAGAGACCTTGATATCCCCTTACAGTGAGCTTATGAGACATATTTTAATTGGCTTCTGCTGCCACAAAGACACCTTTGAGTGACACCTCACTAATGGCCACTGTCCCCACACATCCCAGTACATGACCTGGTTAGTACTGCCCCGTTGTTCCAGGTTGTACAACTTTAGAAGACATGCCTGTGTCACCACTGGGGGAGGCCATGCCTGGGAAAGATGGATGAAAATCTGTGCCGTTTGAAAGTCGCCCGGAGGGCAGAGAGCCATGTCCTTGAATGTGCCTCAGCCTTGCTCAAGGAAACATGAAGGTGTCCCAGGCTGGTCAAGGGCCACCTGCCCGGTCCCAGTAGTCAGCAGGAAATTGTAGCATCTCTTTAAGGTGTAGGTGCCTGCTTTCCCCAATAATCCTAAAAGTTAAATGGCTCAGGACTTCCAGGGAATCACATTGAGACACATGCAGGGGACAGCAGGGGGACACTGTGGAATGTGCTGCCCTCACCTACCATCTTCCAGGTCAGAATGCTTGCAGGCCAGTGAAAGCAACTATGTTCCAGGGACCACTGCCAAGACCAAACTTTGTTCCTCTTCCCAACTGAATATAACTGAGTTAAGTCCACATAGGGCTAGTATAGACTCCCTCTCTCTGCACTTTGGAAGTCAGAGAGAGGGGGGATAGCAACGGCGGGAAAGCTCTCAAGCTCCCAGATCAAGAAGGCAGGTTTGGCCGTGACTCTTTGATGCATGAGCTGAGTTCCCTTGAAGATGCTACGTAACCTCTCTGAACCTTGGTTTCCTCATGTGTTTACAATTAGCCCTACTGCTGTGAAAAAAGTGCTCTAAAGGAAGGATGACCAGAGGGTCAGGAGGGTTTGGAGAGCGAGTTCACTTTGCTGAGTTTGCACAGGAAGGTTTGCTGGAGGACGTGGCCTCTGAAGCGGGCCCTGATGGATGAGAGGGGATTCCCCAAACAGAGGAGGCGGGAAGGACCAGCATGACAGGAACCTTGCAAGCACTTGGTACACTCACGTACCATGGAGCGGGTGGAGCGGTGCCGTGCCATGCTGAGGCATCGGGGCTGTTCACAGAAAAGCAGCACCACGTGTTGTCATTGTGAGCAGGGACAGACCTGGGTTCAAGGCCAAGCTCAGAGGCTGAACTCTCCATGCCTCACTTGCTTTTTCTGTAAAAAAGGAATCACGACATTTTGAGACCCAACCGAGATAAGACATTGAAGATGCCCAGCTTAGTACTTTCTGCCTAATGAATGGTGACTGGGTACTGCTGTGTGCAGTTATGATTGTGGTTCTGTTGTTGTGATCATTTATAATGTAGGTCACAGGGAGTCATTAAACATCCATGTCCTGATTGAGGAATGTTAAGATTAAGAAATTATACACCCCTCGAGCACCTGGCTGGCTCAGTCAGTGGAGTGCAGGACTCTTGATCTCAGGGTTGTGAGTTTAAGCCCCAAAATGGGTGTAGAGATTGCTTAAAAATAAAATCTTAAAACAACAACAACAAAAGGAAATTACACACCATAGTGTGTAATTACACACAATAATTACACACAATAGTGTGGCAATTGACTATTTTAGGCGCTCAACATATAACTTGGTTGACTATTAATTGAAAAAGGTCACCAAGGAATGGAGTTCAATTTTGTAGTCACTCTCCCTCATGGTTCTCACCTATAGGAATTATAAATATGAGCCCGTATTGACTTCATTCTCCCAGTAAGAGAAAAATCTGTATTTTCCTTCATGGGGGTTTTTGATGGCTTCTCAAATTTCAATCTCCTATCAGCAGGAGAAGTACAAAAAGCATATGGCCTGAACTACTGCCCTCAGTCCAGAAAAAATGTATTGAGTATCTCAAATAATAGATTCTTTGGCCTGGGACGGAAGAAGAGGGGATAAAAGGATAGGCTCAAAGCACAGAAGGATCTGAGTAAGATGAACAGGAACTTTTTCTTAAGAATCTCATAAGAAATTGACCTCAGGCCACATAACTTCAGATCTGAAGGAGACTTTAGAGATTATAGAAGATGAATTCCAGTGTTTACTATTATTTATTTCAAAGGAAAGAAAATTAACGCCACAAATACCTTTCCAGAGTGCATACATTTCATTACTTCCATACTCAGAACTTCCTTTTGGGCTAAATGTTATTCCATTTCACAAATGAAGAAACAGGCTAGGGGGCATGGATGTTGTTCATAAACGGGGTGGTTTATAAACAGCAGAAGTTCCTCGCAGTGCTGGGGCCTGGGGTGCCTATGACAGCGCGCGAGCCGATTCTGTGTCTGCCGAGGGCCTGCTTCCTGGGGGGCCAGCTATCATCGTGCTGTGATGTCACACGGCGGAGGGGGCAAAGAATCCCCTTCTGGATTCCCGTTTATAAGGACGCTAGTCTCATTCATGAGGGCTCTGCTTTCATGACCTACTCACCTCCCAAAGGCCCCACTTCCTAATATAATCACCTTAGAGAAGAAGTTTTAACATAGGAATTGGGGGTGGGGAGAAGCATTCAGCCTCTAGCATTCTGCCTCTGGCCCCCCAAATTTCATATGCTTCTCACAGGCAAAATATGTTTCATTCCACCTCAGTAGACTCAGACTTATTCCAGCATCAGCCTAAAAATCTAAAGTCCAAAGTCTCATCTAAATTGAGGCTAAAGGGGAGCGCCTGGGTGGCTTAGCCGGTTAAACTCCGACTCTTGTTTTTTTAGCTCAGGCTGTGATCTCATCCATCCTGAGACTGAGCTGCATATCAGCCTCCGCGCTCAGCAGGGAGTCTGCTTGAAGATTCTCTCCCTCTGCTGCCCACCGCCCCCGCCCCCCGCAACATGCAGTCTCTCTCTCTCAAAATAAATAAATTGAGGCTGCAGGTATGACTCATTCTGAGCCAAATTGCACTCTAGCTACGAACCTGTGAAATCAAACATGTCCTTCCAAAATGCAGTGGTGGGACAGGCATAGGACCAACATTCCCATTCCAAAAGGGAGAAATAACAAAGAAAAAAGGCAGGTCCTGAGCAAGCCCAAAACCTTGAGACTAGAGAGTGATCTTAGGCTGTGTGTTGTGCCTTTGGGGCCCATTGGGGCAGATCTGAGTCCTTCATTCACCAGCTAGAGATTTACAGGAGGCCTAGTCTTCTATTTTACAAAAAATGGGTAGCAAACATTGAGCGCCTCCAAAAGGTTATTTAGTATGGGCTGGAAATTTGAGTAAATTCAGAAGGTCTTGAATTTCTACATGAGAGATCCATGTGATTCTCTTAAAGGGAGACAAAGATCTTTCGAGGTCTTAAGAGGCCATCCCTATCCTCCCTTGCTTCGGCTTTGATGGGCTGTCAGGGAGAGACCCCTGACCAACGCAGAGTAGAGCCGCTTATGTCCTGTGTTTGAATGAAACTCAGCATCCCTCCTGGGTTCTGATGCCCACAGCTGTCCCCGTCTGGGAAGAAATTTCCTGCTCTGCCTGCTGCTTGTTGCTCATATTTGTGTGGCTGGAAGTAGTTTCTCTAGAGTCCAACGGGAAAATTTCTGAAACCCTTGGGGAGAGGGAGGGTGAAAAATTTTAAAACTCTTGACGATGTATGCTGATTGACCTAAGAACAAATAAAAAGCAGGTATATGGAAGGTAACTTTCAGGCCCATTAACAAAAGCACATTTCATCTTCTGGTTTCTCACTCCCTCTCCCCTCCACCGGGGAGGAACCCCAGATGGTTATCACTCAAGAGTGTAACTAGGGAAACCACAGACCTGCCCCAATCACTATGGAGACAGCCTTTTATTTGTTTGGCCTCCGAGTATTCATGATCTCAGCAAGGAGGCCAGGAAAACGGGTGCTTTGTACAAAGACATTTTAATTCCCAGTGAGGAAAGTTGAGAATGCACGTTAGGACATCTCAGCAACTTTCAGAGCTCCCCCTGCCCGGCTGTAGGTGTATTTGTAAAAGGACAGCCCATTTTAAAGGAGATGCAGTGAGGAGCCTCTTAGAGTTGACATAACTGAAGGCTGAGTTTGTGAATCAACACACATTTTACTGTTTAGGGCCACTGGGGAAGAAATGATGTGCAGAGAATCAGTCTGTCTCCAGTGGAGTCAGGCCCGGGGGTATAACCGGGGACCAGGACTGATAAGTTCCCCAGGATGGGTCTCGGAGGTTTCAGGGATCAAATGGGAACATTCTAGACAAACCCTGGCAAGTTGAACGTCCTGGGTGTGAAGCCCTTTGGTCCATAATATTAGGTTGATACAAAAAAGGATGGATTTGAGACAAGCCTCAAAACATGAAAGCACATTCTGCAACAAGAACCGAACTTGCTTGGTCCCGTGGTCCAAAAGTTGCTGCAAAACGAACAAAACTCTCTTATCGTGAGTGCAGGATGTGTTCATTTGATTTGCTTTTTGTTCGTTTGGTTGGTGTTTTTGTTTTATTTATCTAGAAATGCTAGAAATTGGTTTCAAATTGATAGTCGTCCAAATGAAATGAGAGCTTAGCTTCTTCCTAGCAACTATCCTTCATGCTAAATTGGTTTGCAGGGATTTTTCCCCTGCATTTTTCAGCACAAATTCATTTGCCAAATCCCCAACAAACCGGAAACTATGTAAACACAGAAGTGAAGTTATTGATATTTCCCAGTGATGTGTAAAACACCCCTTTATTCTCCAAGGTCTGGCTTGCCTCTTTAGTGCTAATCCATCATCTGTGTTTGCATTATTGTAGAGCTTGGTTTCAGGAGCATCTACTGGAGTGGGTGCAGTTATGTTCCTGCTGAGAAGTTGCATATGTTGAACAGCAATATGATACCCACTTAATAAAAGGTATTATGCTAGCCATGTGGCAAAGTCTGCATAAGGAGGCTTGTTGAAAAAGATACGTGTTTCAATTTTTAACTACGTTCTGATCAGAGGGCTTGATTAACCTAGGATTCTGTCCTTTACAAAGTAGGTTTGGTTGGTCGAAATCTTGGGAATACTAGCAATCCTTTAATTACCTAAATATATCTGTAAATATGACCAGATGTGGGCACATTAAATTTCAGAGGCCAGCCGTCAATTTAACTATCTTATTATATGCATTTGCATTTACATGCATACAGTAGGGAGATATTACATGTAATTATTATGTAGGAAAAATAGGTATAAAGTTGTCAGTTCTATAGACAGGAATCTTTGTGGAAACATAAATAATTCATGGATCGGTAAACATATCAATATGCATGTATTCTTGGGTCTGGTGGACAAGGGTACCAAATGTGCAAAATAATAGATTCACCTCTTTTTGTTCATTTGAGATGTCATTTTAATGTGGAATTACAGTAGCTCCTTAATGATGAGAAGTAGTGACAATTCATTAGCAGACTGTGGCTTAGATCAAGTGTTTGATTTGCCTACAAAGTGTGGCCAGTACTCAATTATGTGGAGTGTATGCATTTCTTTTGAACATATTTTTTCCCCTTTGCCAGTTAAAATAACCTTGAACTTTTTTTTTCTTTTGAAGACCCCAGCCAGCAGCAGAGAAATACTTCTATAATTTGTTCTTCAATAATGATTTTTTAGAATGTTAAACTGTCATAAAAAAAAAAAAAACTTAAGAAGTGCTACTAGGTGCCTTGTTTTCTGCTTAAAGGACATTTGGATAATGGGAAGAAAAAAAAACAGTATGTCTAGGCTACTTCATATTTTGTCTTCTGGCTTGTTTTAAGAAAGCAGATTCCCCAGGTTTTGGTTTTGGTTTTTTTAAAATAGTTGCAACATTCTGTTTCTTCTCAGTATGGAAAAAGGAGTATACTTTGAGTGTGTGTGTATATGTAGGAACATATATATTTCATCAAAAACAAATTTAAATTAGTTTTTAGAATTCTCATATACCTCTTAAGATAATTAAAATGTAAAAACCACAGGCGCCGGCTTCTTCCAAAATTTTTCAAAGGATGTCTTACACTTCATTCTGTATCCTAGGCACCTAGTACAGTGTGAACATCTACTAACCCTCAGTTGCTCTTACGGGTTAGTTAATTGCCGGATTCCGAGATCATAGGCTTGCTTTGAATTTCTACTAAGGCTTCCCTTGTGAGTTTCATGCAGAAGTCCTTCTCCTTATTGTGCGCATTTTGTGTAGATCGTTTTGCTCGGAAATTAGCAAACTGTTTAATTCCAAAGAGCGCTGAACCTTAGCTCCGTCTCCATTTAGCATGAGGACTGCAGTAGCTCTAGCTGCAGTCCTGGAGAACACGCTGGGCTGGGTTTGGGGCCCGGAGCCACAGTGCCCTTAGGCTAAGTTTCACCGTCCGAGGGCAGAGATGCTGGGGTTCCCAGAATATCTGCATGAGAAGTAAACATTTGGATGGATGTGCCTCGGTATGTAGACCCTGCATCTAGATGACTAGTTGGGAATTCTGCTTTTCTTCCAAAAAGCCTGTTTCTGGAGATCTTTCAGATCTTTCAGGTATTTTCATGGGGACTCAAAAGCGTCGTGGAAATCATGACATTTTCTTTCTTCCGTTGTTGCTGTTGAGGGGGGTGGGGGCAGTGGTTGGGAGATAGGTAGATCGCTCTTCATATTGTCAGTGGGTTTTTTAAGCCCTTTGAAAAGGATTTAAACATGCTTCTTTAAGTTTCTGAACTGCAAAAATATTTCTTTCCTGCTTCAATTATGAAATTTGAAATTGTGATTGAAGGAGATGAATTGCGATAATATTATGCTTACGAATGGGAATTCTGACAAAAGCACTATCTCCCTGTCTGCCTTTGGTGAAGATTATTTTTAAGTCCTCACTCACGCTGGCTTTCCTTACTGACTTGTTTATATTCGCAGAGTATAAAAATATAGTAGTCAGGAAGCGCCTCTCAGGGAGTCTGCCTTTAGTTCTTGTCGGAGGAGTTCTTTCTAAATGGACTCTGGTATCATTTTAGCACACATTGTTTGGTGAAATCTGAGCTGCCCAGGGAAATTAGAGCAGTTAATTTAATATCATGAATGTTTGGGGGCTTCCAGGCTTAGTCACAGGCAGGAGAGTGTAAATCAAATTGAGTTTTCTGTATAAAGTAGACGACAATGTAAGTCGCCTCCAAAAAACCAGCCAAACTTCCCTCCAACCACTGCCTTCCCGCCCCTCATCTTCACCACAGAAACCTCAGGTTATTCCAAGCATCCTCTCCAAATCCTCCCCAGCAAAGGTCTGTGTGGCAGAAAGCTCCCCATGTAGTCAGAGAGGGAATGCTCCATCACATAGGGCCACGGCTGGGACAGCGTAGCTCATGCCTTGAACCCAGCCCTGTCGTACCTTCAGTAGGACTCACTGTGCAACCAAGCATGGCCAACTGGGAAGTCCCTGGCACTGTGCTAGGCACCAGGGCAGGTCATTTTGTGTGGTAAAAATGGATTCGGTACCAGTGTGAAATATACCTCTTCCTGCCAAGGGAAAATAGATCAGGCATCCTAAGACTGCTGAGTTTTTGTGCTCCCATATCCAGAGCTCTTTTTACACATACATGCCTCCTAAGCAAGGGAGTATGGAGTGAGCAATGGGCTTTTTGATTTGTTTTTCAGAGGGTCTTTGAAAGACTTCTTTCAAAGCTGCAAAATGGACCTTTGACCCGAGAGCTTAGAACACAGTTCAGCGGCCTCCATCAACCCTCAGAAGCAAACCGCTAAGTCAAAGGCTTCAGCCTTAGCTCCAGAAGGTTCTCTCTGTGTTTGGTAGTGCCCCACTTCTAACACCTGCAAAGGAATGCTGGGCTTGCATTTATTTCGCATCCCCCACCCCGTGCTTGGGGACTAAGTTTTGTGTATCTGAGATGTAATTTTGAAAGAAAAAGCAACCTTGTCTGAGGCAAATATGTATTTACTTTGCTTTAGGGGCCTAGCTTATTTGCATGAAATATCAGGATTGATTGCAGACAATTAATGACCTTTTACGAACACTCTGATGCTCAGTGCCATAACGATATTAATAGCTGGGCCGCGAAGTAATTCTCTAGTTCTCATTTGCTTGACACGATCCTCCTAGGCCTCGTACCCCCGAAGACTTCCCTGATGAACAACACGTCTGGGAAATGACTGGCGACCATGGTTGGGGTCCTGTTTATCTGTGGGTGGAGTAAAAGACAATCTTGGTTATAATAAATGTAACACTTCTGCATAATTATTTGAAATTTTGATACATTTCATACATTCTAAAAGAGTCTATGAAAATACACCCACAGAGAAGCTTCTGTTACAGCTCAGTTTTCCCCATTACTAGTATACAACCAGGTGTCAGCTTATGCCGCCCAGTGAGCCGTTTAAACATCACCGAACTGATCACGTAGGAGACCTCCCTGCTTTTAGCCTTAGAGCGACCAAGTCCCTCCCTAAGACTCTGTTTCTGCCACTCCAGTATCCCCCGGCAGGACTCCAATGGAACGTTGAACAGTGGACTTGGTTTATCATCTTTCGCGCATCTCCTTTCCCCCGCCCTTTTAATGACTTTCTACCACTTCATCCTTTCCCTTTTTTCTATGAATTTCTCTTCTCCCCTTCAAATTGCATTCTTTCCATGTAACATTCTGTACATTTAGAGTATCCTGTTCGGTTTCTCACGCTCGAAAAGAAAGGGGACAGAAAGCGTCTCACAGATCCAACAAATAAATAATATCCTAATATCAAGGACCTCTCTGAAATGTCTGCCCAAAAGCAGATGCACCGCAAACTGCCATCGTTGTACCCTACCCCAGACTTCTCAATCTGATGATTTAGATACTTTTCTACTTACGTGGATGGGGCCATTCTTGCCGAATTCAGCATATTTATTGAACAGTTTCTTGGAGCCAAAAGCCAACTCCACTGTATTTCTGCTTGGTAAGGTTTGGTGGCCTTGATGTGGGCTGGGGGTTGTTGATTCATCAGCCCTTAAACTGATGATAAGTCTAGAAACCAGGCAGCAGGGCCAGGCTGCCTTAATAGAACCTTTGCAGGGAATCAGCGGCCCCAGTACTTACAGGAAATCTTGGGAAAGGACATTCAGCAAACTCACGTTAAGAGAGACACCGGAAGAATTCCAGGTAGCGAGAACACTGAGATTGCACCTGAGTGGGCATCAGCAAGAACTTTGAATGCTAAATGTAGAAGTTGTCAGCCTAAAGAGTGTTTCTGCTTCTTGGGATGCCCATTTGTTGCTTATTTTTAAACCCTAAATGTCTGAATCTCGTACTGGGGGCATTTATGGAGACGATTCAGTTCCCCGTAATATCATGGCAGAGCCCATCTGTTGTGACACATGACATCAGTCTAATTGTACGTGTTTCATTCATGTGCATTTACTGAAATCCTGGATCTATCTGGTTTCTCGATGACGACAGTATTTTAAGTTTAATTCTGCCTTCCTGCAGCAGAATATAAAACCCACCGTGAGGGATACCGAACGTTATCATTGGCATGTCTTTTGCACAGAGTTGTTGGGATAGATTAGTACAAGTCACAGATGAAAATTGCAGCATCAGGAAATCCCTTCACCTGAGAGGGGCTGATTTTTTCCTGGGACAAAAAGAAAAAAAAAAGTCAAGGGAGTTTTTCAGTACAGCCGTACTTCTTCTGGCTGTTCGCCCCAAATACCGTGGTGTGTTGTGCACACAGAATACAACAGACGGTTTGGTGCTAATAAACGTTTTCTGTATTACTCTTTTATTTTAGAAATCAAAAGACTGATATATAACGTGAGATTTGAGTTGGAGTGTGGTCCTAACTTACACTTAAGAGTATTTTGATTTAGGGATAATGCTATATATTTGTTATCCTTCAACTAAAATACCTCAATCCCCAACTAGAATGTATATTAGTCAAGGCATCCTTTTAAAAGACATTATTTTCATGCTCATGAGATGGAAAGGGAAATAAAGGAGTCCTGAAATAGGTGCATTTAATTCTCCCCAATTTAAATTTAAGTGGTACATCTTTAAGGCAATAACAATATTCCTTTTCTTCCCCCATCAGGAACGCTTCCATCAATGGATTTCTTTAATGTTGATGGTGGTTGGTGCAGTTTGAGGGGCTCTGTAGTTAGTCAGAAAATGCTTCAATAGAATGACCTACCAGATGGGCCCCATAACAAAGCACGGAGGCATCAAACCACCACAGACATTTGGTGCTTAGAATAATAAAAAGACTATAAAATTAGATTAGTTGAGTCTAATTTGGAATTGGTATATTCCCCATGCACCCTCGCTGCTCTTGGGCAGATAAAGCCTTGAGATTTAGCACTGTGTCAGAGCAGAAGACTGCAACTTCCAGTAAAGGGAGACGAGGGAGAGGGAGAGAGGGAAAAAAGCATTCTGGGAGGTCGCGGAGGGCAGAGCAGTGACCTCCAATGATTTACAGGCCTTTAGCTTAATGAAATTGTTTCAGTGACATGACGGTAAGAGCTCGTAATGGATTGGATGCCCTAATGTAATGAAATTACTCCCTTCTGCCTAAAAAAAAAAAAAATGCGCAATTAATATTTACTGAGACCTGACAGCCTTTGGTGCGCTCGTCTGTGTAGTTCTCTCAGACAGTCAGAGAGCAGAGACGGAGCAGCGTGGCAGACAGGCTGGCTCTGCGCGAGCTCCTGGCGGGGACGAGCAGAGCCTGCCAGGGGCGGAGGGACAGGCGCTCGGGCGGCCGGGGACGCCCGGCCCGGGCCGCCCGGCTCCTCGGCGCTGCCCCCACTCGGCCTTCATGCCCTCCCCTTGCTTTTCCACAGGCAACTGGACAACAACCACATCAGCTGCATTGAAGATGGAGCCTTCCGAGCGCTGCGCGATCTGGAGATCCTGTGAGTTGATTTTGCGACCGCTGCCTTGTGTGCGTGTGCGTGTGCGTGTGTGTGTGTGTGTGTGTGTGTGTCCCTGTGAGGAGGAGAGAGGGGGAGTGTGTGTGCAGGGGGGTCCGTGTGGATTGCATTTCTGTGTCTTCTGCTGCAGTGCTATTACAATTGGGAACCGGGAGATCCCTCTGGCTCACCTTGGCCAAAGTGTTTGCAGGCAAGCAAAGTGTGATTTCTCACCTCCCACAAACTGGGGTTCCTGCTAATTAAGTCGCAATTGAGTCCGTTCTCCCCCGGTGCTCCCGCGGTATTTGTTGCCGGGTGGAACAGATGGGCTGGAATAGCCCCCCAGCGCCTGCCAGAGCGTTCAGAGAGAGTCTGTTTGAGTGTGGGCATGGGAAGAGACAGGTTACAGGTCTGGGAGAATCGAGAGGGGATAGCACCAAGGGGTCAGTTGGAATCACCCAGAATCACAAAGGGACCTGGGCACGGGGCTAGGGGGGGATGCCAAACAGCCTGGTAAAGTCTAGTCATTGCCATTGCTCCTGGGATCTCGCCTCGGGTTTCAATGCAAACTTTAAGCAGTAGCCTTAAAGTGGCAGGGTGGGGGAAAGATGAGAGGAGGTGGAATCCCACCCTCTGTATGTTGTGTAGCTGCCTTTCTGTGTTCTGGATTTTCCAGTGGGTCCAGGGGTGAGTTGGGGGTGGATTTTCCAGTGGGCCCAGGGGTGGGTTGGGGGTGAAATTCAGCTAGGAATCATCTTGGGGTCATTCAAACTAAAGTTGAATTGTGTAAGAACACATTTTGGTTGTTATCAACCAAAGCGACACTTCCTGCTGTCCCTGATTTGGAGAAACGTAGAAAGGCAGGCAATAAAGCCTAGCAGAACTTGTGTCAGGAGATGTGTGGTTCAGTCCCGACTCAGCCCCTAATTGGCTGTGTGACCTTGGGCAAGTCCCTTCTGCGCTCAGAGTCTCGGTTTTCCCATTTGGAAAATGAAGGGTTTGTCGCTGTACCTTGGGGATGGCTTCCCCTTTCCAAATTCTGTAATTGCTTGGTTCTAAAAATAATTCTGAGGGTACAGTTCTATCCAGTGAATGACAGGGTAGGATTTGTTGAGCATGCCCCTGAAAATTAAAAAAATAAAAATAAAAGACAAAAAACAAAACTACCTAGTCACCAGGTTACATATCTCTGACTTCCAAAGGAATGAATAAATGTGGAACAAATGAATGAATGGGTATATAAAAATGTCCCTTTCTACCTTCCTTTTCACCTGGCCCTGCAGGCAGTGGGCACGGGTTGGAGAAAGCCTCTCCACGTTGTGCGAGAGGAAGGTGATTCCAAGAGGAATCACAGGAAATAAAAGGGGATGCTGATGCTGCAAGGTGCCGGAAATCTGATGAAAGCCGCGAATTCCCGGGACACAAACGGCAGGACCCACAGCCAGGGAGGTCAGGCTGTCAGTCCCAAGATGGATGGTGGCTTCTCTCCCAAACTCTGACCCTGGAACCGGCAACAAATACACGTCTGCTAGGGAGAGGATGCCAGCCCAATTCAGTGACCTAGGACTTCTCTGATCAGGAGACTGGGGCTGAGAAGGGTAGGTGCAATTTTCCCAGCCTGCAAAAGAGCATTTCCGGACAGGGATGTTAGGAGCATGTCACCCTTTTCTTCAGGAAGATGAGAGAATTCCTTGGGAAGAGACCAGGAAATGGAAATCCCCAACTGCCACGGAACAGCTGTGACAACCTGACAGCCCGCATGTTAGCTCTCTGTACTAGGAGTGGTGGTGCCTCTTCTCACCAGGAAGGCTGTCTGGGGGAGAGGATGGGGCTGTACCGTCAGACATACCTGGGCACAGTGGGACTTTGACCAGGCTACACAGCCTCTCTGAGTCTGTTCCCTCAACTTTAAGAAGAACTGGCTTCTGTCCCTTCCATTCCCCTAACTTCCCCCTTATCATGCCCTCATCCCCATCAAACCCCTGTCTGGGACAGAACTGGACTGCTCTTCTCTACCCCAGTGTCTGCTATTTTTAAAATGTTGGTATACCATATTTCTCAAACTTGAAGCTTAAAAGCCTATGGCGGGGTCGGGTGGGAGGGGGGAGTAGTTCTCCATTCCGTATTATTACAAAGAGACCACGGGATCTGATTAGTTTATCTTCTCAGTTCCAAACAAAGCCAGATCAATAGCTTTGTTTTAAAGACACTCTCATTTGGCTTCACATGGCTAAGTACTTAAAATTAATCATAATCATTTATTCCATGGGCTCTTAATTTCCAGTAGAGGCACACGGCTTTGGAACCATCTATCTTAATGGTGAGCCATCCTGAAATTGGCTAGAGCTGACATCTTCATTTAAAGAATCTCCCCTCCCCACCCCCAGACCTTCCAAATCTCATCTGCACATTGACATTTTATAACAATTCTCTGTGATCATAACTTAGGCACCGTAAAGAAGCTTGACAATGAAATAATAAATAGGAACTAAGTGAAGGCATCATATATTAACTTAATAAGTTCCTGAGAGAGAGAGGTTCAAAACACACTATCCCCAGAAAGTTCATCTTTAAGTATCTAAAGCTTTAAAAGTCTGCAAATTAAGAAGACAAAACAGAGTATTACAGGTGTGTTTTCTCTCTGACATTAGGCAGATGAAATTAAAAAAAAAATGAGGAAAGACTTACGATTACCCCCATAGAAAGCTCTCTCAGAATTAAGGAAAGTTTGTGGACGTCAACTGTTAGTGGAAATATTTCACATGGGGTCCTCCTCTTGTTCCATTTTTTTCTGTGGATGGAACTGCTGTAAAACTTCTTCCTGTCCAGGCTGAGGTTGGTCCCACAGGACACACAATGGGAATTGAGGAGGGAGGCTGCAGAACCCCTGGAGGTAAAGAGAGAGGACTGGGTACCAGGCTGGAAAAGGCTGTGACAGCTGCTCGCTTCGTCCTCATTTTTGGCTCCTGCCCAGTGGGGTATGTCTAGCACAGAATATGGGGAATAAAGGAAAAGAGCCACCCCTCTCCTCCCCTTCCCAGGTAGCCAGAAAAGGGACTAAGACAAAAAAAGCATAGTGTGGGTGAAACTTCTTAAGGCCCCCGTGCCACCACAGGGGGAGAATCATGGCGCCGAGGATACTGCCCTTGTAGCATGTGTTGTGCAGTAACCCATGCCCGACAGTGGACGTGGCGCTCTTATGGACCTTCTCCCTCTGCATCCTCACAGCCCTCCTTCTGCAAAGACCCATAGAAGAAGCCAAGTAACTGCTTCACTAGTAATCAGCAGAGCCGTTCTACCAAGCTACTTTCCCAATCTGTGTTGCCAAGGCTCTCATGGCTCTGACTTTCCAGAAGCATGGCCAATGGGTGCCACAGAGTGGTGTGAACCAGCCCCCAAGAGCTGGGCTAGGCGAACTAGCAGTGGTTCACAGTCCTGCCCAGGAGAATGTTGGAGCCTCCCACGTGCTTCTGAAATTGTCATTTCCTTTATCCAGTTAGTGGGTTCCTACAAAGCTGAAGGTAAATCAGACTTGCCAAGGGAAGAAAAGAGTCCTGCGTTTTCACTGAGTTACATTCTAGTCCCAGAGATGATTTCTTCTCAGTTCTGGACATCACCAGTTGACTTTGTCACTCAGTGGTTTGGGGGCTCTATTCAGACCTTTCCATGATCCAGTCCCAGCTTTCTTTCTTTTTTTTTTTTAATTTTATTTATTTATTTGACACAGAGAGAGAGATCAGATAACAAGTAGGCAGAGAGACAGGCAGAGAGAGAGGAGGAAGCAGGCTCCCTGCCGAGCAAGGAGCCCGATGCGGGCCTCAATGCCAGGACCCTGAGATCATGACCTGAGCCGAAGGCAGAGGCTTTAACCCACTGAGCCACCCAGGCTCCCATCAGCCCCAGCTTTCTGTATGACCTTAAGGTTCTGAACTGAGAGTTACTATGACTCAGACAGCCTTCTGTTGCCCAAATCACTGGTCTTTCCTTTCCACCTGTTCTACACATTTGGTGCTTCACATACTCGGTCTTCTCCAAGTTGGGCTTATACTGCAGTTGAATACGCCAAGACTGTATTTCTGGCCCTGTGTGGTCAGGAATCACTCGTCACCGCACTCCGAGCTGGTTTGCTGGCCAGCTAGGTGGAGGACAGCCAGACATTTTGCCAGTTATACCAGACACCTCCCTGCCCAACATGCTGTCCTGGGTCAGAAATATGTTTAATGAAAAAAAATTAAGAATGTGGACAAATGAAATAAAAATGGGAAAACCTAGTTAATAACATAATTTTTTTTCAATAGTCCTGAGGGAGAGGAAAAAAGATTTTCAGACATTGTCTCCTGACAACATGCAGCAAATCAGAAGTTCAATAGATACATGCTGCCGAAAATACCATGTGAAAGCTGTCAGGAGCATAATGCTCATGTACCCCAGTGAGGGGCCTGCCCTTGATAAATCACGGTACCCGCTAAATTGCATGCAGGTCCAACACAGCGGCAGATAACCAGTGTGTGTTGTTTTGAAGGTCTCCCTCCATTTATGTCACTTGCCAATTTTGGAAATTCAGTGACATTCTTATAGGCTGGGCCTATAAGGACCTTCATTTCCAGGATGACCTCTTACTTGGAGATAAGGCACAGAGAGATCGAGAACAGGCAAGAGTGAGGCCCAAGCCATATAACGTTTTGTACCTGGGTGCCTACCCCCGTCCCTCACCCTTGTCCAGGCTCTGGCTAAGAGATTTGCCAAGGGAAACATCAAGTTGGCAGCAGCAAGGGGAACTAGGACCTGGGTCTGCAGACCCCCGATCCCGTGTTCTCTGCCCACACTGCACACCTTCATGCAACTAGGCTGTCCAGAAAAAGAACCCTCGGTAAGACAGGGGATCCCAAGCACAGTTGTCCTTTCAAAGCCATTATTAAGTGTTTTATTTAGGAGATTTGGGAGGAGGGCAAACTTGAGTACATGACAGAATCAAGGAATGATCTCTTCTGCTCTCTTGAAACCAGACATTGCAAACTAGATAGACCACAGACTGTTGCATCCACAGATGAGATTTTTTTTTTCAATCCCATCAAGTGTTTTTTAAATTGAAATTAGCATCTTATATTTAAAAATTATAAAATTTTTCATAAAAGTACAGACGGCCAGCTTTGGGTTTCTGGTAAACCGGAAGGATTGGCAACCCTGGGCTGTATTTCTGCATTGTGACAATTATGGCTAAAGAGCACATTCCTTCCTTGGAAGGGATGCATAGACTCTGCTTTCCCACCGACCTCCATTCATTTCAGCTACCAGCCAGCCCGGGTGGACCCCGCTCTACTCCATCCAAGAAGGAAGGACACACTGTGTGCCAGCATGGTGCCAGGTGCCAGAGTCAATAAAGCCTCAGAAAAGCAGGTTCTCTGATGGATCAAACTCTAGAGGCCAGAACTTACCAGAATTGTTGAATGGACATGTATAAGCAGAACCAAATGACATGGAGTCCAGGACTCCCAAACTGAGCAAGGACACCACAGAAACAAGCAGGAATCTCTTGTGCCCCATCTTCTGGAAAGTTCTTCTCAAGAGTTGAACTAGCCTCCAAATTCCCTCTGATTTTGAAGCACTTGTCATTGGGTCTATGCAATTGATGAGAAATGAGATAATTACCCCCTACCAGTTTCATGTTCCCTGGACCCCTTCATCATCCCATGTACTGAGATCCTTCTTAGTCCACATTTAGAAAAGAATGATTCACGACTTAAAGCAGTGGTGGGTGGAAATTGACCAGACCTTTAGGGTGGATATTCAACCACATCCAGGCAGGTACAACATGGCCTGACCCCGAGCCCCACGTGTAGACATGAAAGAATGGAGACAAAAGTCCTTTGCTGGTCTAAGAAGTAGTCAGTGATAAGAAATTAACAATAGTCCTAATACCCAGATGAGGGTGTGCTTACTCCTCTAGCATGGGGTTGTTGTCCTGGTTGAAAGGTGCTGTGCATTGGGTGTAAGGACATCATAGACCTTACTGGCCCAACACAGAAAACCTAGAGCTTTATACAAGTGGAGATACATCCTCCACTTCAACTGAGCTTCCTCTGGAAGTAGAACTAGATGCTCTGATTAACAAATAGTAATTACTAACAAATAGTAATTAACAACATATAATACAATGATATTATGACAATTATTAGTATAGTCACAATAGATATTATTACTGTTACAGCCTCCATTTCTTAGCATCTGCTATCTTCCAGAGACTATGACAAGTTACTAGAATGCAGCATTTTATGTAAATCCTCACCACAGCCTTACAAAGTAGAACCTCTTAATCTCACTTTTCTAATGAGGAAACTGAGGCTCAGAGAAGCTAAATGACTTGCCCCAAAGTGCCCCTGGCAAGTACCTGGGCCTGTTTTTCAAGTAGCAAATCCAGCTCTGCCTGGTATTTGAGCCCCTGTATTTCAATGCTCTGCTACAAAAAAATTAAAATTAAAAAATGCCTTCTGGAGCGCACATACCAAAGAAACAATTATATGCATTAATAAGATTATAGACTATTGTAAATGCCCACAGTGATTCCGGAATGATAGTTTTTCTTTTTGAAAAGCTGACCCACAGGGTGCTCAGATCTAAACCTATGACCTTAGCTTAATCAGCATTTATCCAACTCCACAGAACCATCCCCGGACCTGGAGGTATAAAGCCACGGTTGACCTTGGGGATGTTAGAGTCCTCCCATAGGACTGGCTGCCAGTCCAGCGTCACCAAACTGGGTGGTTTGGGGTTCATTTCCTCCTTGAAAAGTAGAAGCAATAATACCAACCCAGCAGGCTAGTATGTGGATTAAAGGAGGTACCACAGGTGTAGGTCTAGCAAGTAGCAGACACCCAACCAGGACGCTCACCACAACCGAAGTTGAAGGACATGCCTATACTATTTCACTGCCTTATCCCCAGAACCTCACACAAACCGGAAACAAAGTAGGTAGTCATTTAAAGTACATGGAACTGGGGCACCTGGGTGGCTCAGTCAGTTAAGCATCTGCCTTCTGCTCAGGTCATGATCTCAGGGTCTTGGGATCAAGCCCCAGGTCAGCTCCCTGCTCAGCAGGCAGTCTGCTTGTGCCTCTTGCTCTGCCCCCCGCCCGGCTAGGGCTCGCTCTCTCCCACTCTGTCAAATAAATAAACATTTTTCAAAAAATAAATTAATAAAGTACATGGAACCAAATTCAGTTGAAATTAACTAACTGAATGGAAGCCTACTATTCCACCCCAGTCTCCAGATTCTCTGTTATGTTTCAGTCCTGAATAGAACTAAAGTTGTGACTGTCCCCAAATTATTTTAAATACTGAATGATGTGGTGGTTTACTCAAATAGCACATTTTTCACATTACCTTTGTTTTTTTAATTCCTCTAGCTAAATGGCAATATTTTTTTATTACCTATGAACAAAATTAGAGCCATAGTGAAAAGCGGTGTTTTTCTTTTCTTTTTTTTTTTTGAGGTTTTATTTATTTGTTTGATAGAGACACAGCGAGAGAGGGAATGCAAGCAGGGGGAGTGGGAGAGGGAGAAGCAGGCCTCCCATAGAGCAGGGAGCCTGACGTGGGGCTTGATCCCAGGACCCCGAGATCATGACCTAAGCCAAAAGCAGATACTTATCGACTAAGACACCCAGGTGCCCCCAAAAGTGGTGTTTTCTAACAGACAAGACTCGTTTTCATTTATTTATAAGGTGTTTCACCTGGGTTTCTCTGGGAGCTGAAAACATTTGTTTCAACAGAATTTGGAATCAAGGTATTTAGTCACAACATAGCTTTGAATATAGAATTGTCACTGCCTAATGAAAGCCTTAAATATTTCCAGAATATGATTTTTTTTGGTACTGTGCTACAAATTGTGATTTGTCCAAGCAATCAGAATTAAAATTGCACTTTGTCGAAGGCACCCGTAACTTCCATTCAGCCCCCAGGATCCCAGGAAAGGACCCAGGTTTTCTGTAAATGCTCATATGGGCCACACAGCACACACCCCTCCTTCATAGTAACCCAGGCTCAGGCTCAGTCATAGCCATGTTCTTAAAATAGCCACATTGGTTTTTTCCATTTAAATAAGCAGCACTGTAAAGTTCAAGTAGCTAGAACTGGGGTGGGAGGAAGGTATTCCAATGCTTCCCGTTCAATTGTACTTTCCTGTTAACTAAAGTCCTGTTGAGTCTCTGGATTGAAAATTCATTGTTCTACATTCCTGGGTAAGGGGTATGGTGAAGGTCATTGAACTGTTCTTGAGCACAGAGGTTCTGTGAATTGGTAGGACTCCCCTTACCAACTTCTCCTGTGAGCACCACTTAGGTGGAATCAGGTAATGGAAGTCTTCCTGTTCGTAGCGGCCACAGACTCCTCCAGCCACCAGGTCTCTGGCCTGAAATTCTGGCTTGACAAACTAGGTTTGTTTTGCCCCACCTAAAACAAACTAGAAAAATACCTGCATCTTTCAAAAAAGATTCCAGAGAATTTCTTCTTGGGGGGCAAGATGAGGAGGCCAATGGGGAAACACCACAGAGCTACCAAATGCATACAGGGGTCAGTTCACTCCCCAAAATGGGAGCTTCTACGCCGATTTGCCAACGCACTCCTGTGCCGATGGGCAGCCTCTATCCTTTCTCTGTCCCCCAGCAGCCAGAATGGCTTCAGTGACCAGTATGTGAGCACATTCAGGAAGCATCTTGCCCTTGTTCAGCTCCAGTCTCATGGCTCTCAAGGGTCCTCCAGGTCAGGGAGCTGTGACTCCTTGAAGACCCGAACCTGCCCCTTGCTCAACCTCCACTTCCATCCAGGATTCAGAATATTGGCTGGTTCAGCTCACCTGTGGCCAAGAGTCCATTACCCTGCGGAGCCATGTCCTGGAAGTCAAGGTCCTAGGAACTCAAGCAGGACATTGACCCTTCCTGCTAGTTGGCTCTGTGGAGGCGAGGATGGCTTGGGGAAGACATGGAGATGCAGTGGTGGGGAGAACAAGAGCATCGTCTCGACCTTTCTCAGCTTCCTTTTCCTACCTGCAAAGGGGCTTAGAGACAAGGGATGGTGAGAGGAAGGATGGAGGGAATCTGATTCTGTTTCTCCAGTGTCAGATCTGAACTCTTTGGACTCATAGAAACTCTAGAGTTCCCATTCCCATTTGACTTATAACTAAATCAGAGGACCCCAACTATTGGCCCACAGTTAATTGAAAACTTCAGATATGGAGTATGATTTTTTAAAATTGTTTTAGTCTTTGCAGTCTTTTAAAAAAATAGAATTAGTTGCCAGCATTTAAAACTCAGGTAATTTCATTTATTTAAAAGTATACAATTTCAACTTCCCCAGAATATCTGGAACCTGGGGCAATCCTGGACATGTGACTCTGATGGTCTAGAGTGGCGCTGTCTCGTAGGACTGTGTGTGATGCAGGAAATGCTTATCTGT
This sequence comes from Ailurus styani, assembly GCA_002007465.1. Classification (NCBI taxonomy): domain Eukaryota; kingdom Metazoa; phylum Chordata; class Mammalia; order Carnivora; family Ailuridae; genus Ailurus; species Ailurus styani. The sequence continues at coordinate 6,521,868 of LNAC01000017.1, forward strand.
GCTGTCCAGTATGATAGCCACTCACCACAGTGTGGCTCTTGAGCACTTCAAGTGTGGCTTGCACAACTGAAGAACTGAACTTTTATTTAATTCTAATTGATCTAAATTGAAATCATTTTCTTTAGCTCGTGGCTACCTTACTGGACATCACAGGTTTAGAGCTGAGTGATGAGTGAGTAGCCCATTTGGACAGGAATGGCCCTCTGCAAATCTCCACAGCTCCCACCAGGCCTGCTTTCCTGCTTGCTTTGTTCCAAATCACTGGGGCTGTTTCACCTTCATTAAGATGCACATCTAAACAGTGTATTTTCTGAAGTTAAATACTTTGAAGCATCTGCCACTCCCCTCACCCTCTACTCTGCCCTTTCTCTTTCTGAGTTTAACCATTTGGATCTTGTACCTGCAAAAGAGCCATTTTTATTAAAACCCAGGAATATGATTACTAAAACTGTCTCCTACCCACGTGAATCCCTGTCTCTGTGAGAATTAGTTTCCTGATCCCAATTATTCACTTCTTTCAGCCTTGCAAATCATTTCCACCAAGTCAACTGGGTAGGAAAATCGCTCCCATGTCTGGACCCGTCCCTTCTCCATACATAGAGATGACAGAGCTAGTTAGGGAAGGAAGCCCATTAACCCCACAGAAGCTGAAGCTTTATTTTCATAAAAAGAAAAAGAGCCGACGCTGCAAAACTTTTCAGGTGCAGTGGGGGTTAGTTGTGATTTTCAGAGTTTGGCCCAATGTCTTATCTTTATACAAATCTAGACATCCACCACCTCTTCCACTACTATCTGGAAAACTATTCCCATTCCAGAATTGCCTTTTTAGGGCCAGTGTGAATCAGAGAGTGGCATTGTAGCCTGGAAAGACCCTGGAGGTCAGTCAGTCCCACTGCTTCATTTTAAGAGAAGGGAACTCCCCCAGAAGGTTGAGTGACTTACACATAGCCATAGAAAAATTTTACAGAAGAACCAAGTCAGAAAACAGGACCATTGACTCTTTATCTGGTGCTCTGTATTGCTGTCTACCTTTCCCCTGTATTAGCAGAAGGGGAACAAGGAATAGTGGAGCTGGCCTCTATGCCCTGCCTGTCCCATCATCTCTTAATCTCTAGCATTTTTCCAGAGAGAACAGCATGTGTTCAGTATGGGGACCAAAACCCTCCCTTTTAAGGGCCTTCTAGTCCTGCAGCCACTGCTTGGGAGATGACTTCCACAGTAGCCAACAGGTTGCTGTCTGTTAGGAAGGCAATGTGGGAAGAGATTGAACTCTACGTCATTGATCCTGGCTATCAGTGGTGATCAAAGGCCAGATGAGGGAGCACCCTGCCTCTCTTTGAGCCCACATAGCTCAAGTAAACTGTGTCTAGCCCCCTGAGAGAGCCACTCCTTTGTAAATATCAGAGAGTGGGCGTGGACCTTGTCAGCATCTCAGCCCAGGAACAGAGCCTCATGCACCACGTGGCATAATTCCAAACCGTGCATAAGAAATAACTTACAGGTTTAGCCAGAGGACTGATGCACACGATGTGGAAAGCTGGCAAGAGCACACCTGCCTGGTGGGACCTAGTCTTACCCTTATATATATTTTTTTAATTCTTTTTATTTTTTCAGTGTTCCAAAATTTATTGTTTATTCAGGCTTACCCTTATAAACAGAAACTTTCTTAAGACTCTTTGTCTCCAGGTAATGTAGTTGGAGAGGGCGGGAGTGGAAGAAACTTGAATACTTTTTCTATCATTTAAGATAGTTCATTTGAGGGGCACCTGGGTGGCTCAGTCTGTTAAGCGTCTGCCTTCAGCTCAGGTCATGATCCCAGGGTCCTGGGATCGAGCCCCGCATTGGGCTCCTTGCTCAGGAGGGAGCCTGCTTCTCCCTCTCTGCCTGCCTGCCTGCTGCTCCCCCTGCTTGTGCTCTCTCTCTGTCAAATACATAAAGAAAGTCTTAAAAAAAAAAAAAAGATAGTTCATTTGAATAGTAGGTTCCTGGGGGCTACCCTTTTGGAGATGCAGTACAGAAGGAAGGTGTCAACCACATTTCACCATTAACATACTTTGATTATATAGATATATAGATATACACACATACATACACATACCTACATATATATCTAAATTTTTGTATGTATACCTGTCTCAATGAGTGTGTTATATATATGATATATATTGAATATACATATTTGATGTATATGTCATACATATGTGATATATATATATATGATTCAAATTATTCAATTGATTTTTTTGGTTCAGAGACTAAAAACTGGCATCTGGAAGCCAAATCCAAGTTATTTTTCATTTGTGACTTTCGTTCCTTAAGATGATTTAATCACCAATATTAAAAAAAAAAAACCAACCAGGAGACTTCACATAAAAATTCTAGATGTCTGGCTTTCTCTTAAGGAAAAAAAACCAAAAGGAACAAGCAACAGCAGGTGCACCCACATTCCAGCATAGCAACAAGCCTTTGAAACAAGAAGTGACGATCCCGGGTGGCAGAGTGGGGTTTACTACAGACCCCATGCAACCCCCGTACTCAGATGTAAAACCTGGCTCCTGCAGGCAATTGAGTTTGTACTCCTGGATCAGCCCAGGCGGCTGTTCAGAGTGGAAATTTATTTTGATGAAAAGATGCCAAAAGTATGACCCTTCACATTTGGAAACTCAACCATCCATGAAGTAAATATTTATTGAGTTGTTCTAGGTGCCAAACACTGGGCAAGGCCCTGCCTATACCACATGGCGCAAAACTGGCGTGGCCTCTTTTCTCTCATAGTGTACACATTAGTGGGCGTTGAAAAACTTCCCCCTTCTTCCTCTCTTATGGGCTGAAATGCAGCTTAGGGGAAATCATCCATTGCCCGCCCCCACTCCTCCCCCGCCTTGACTGCACACTCACCTGTTCGGTTATGTAAGTTGGAGGTCATTCTTCCATCCTCAGCCCGCTGCGGACATCTTGGCACACTGGCAACTTCCTGATTTTTAAATAATGTAGTAGACAGGATTGATCGTCCAGGTTCCCAGCCTATGGATGATGAAACAGAATTAGGAGAGGCCACTCATTCACGTTGTCGTTGAAGGTATATTTTACAATTAAATTGGTCGTTGGGAGGCAGTTGAATCATTCTGAATCACCACCAGGCAGTGTCTGTGATGATCTCAAAAAATGAGTAGGAGAATCAAGGGACCTAACACACTGGAGCCCCAGGAATACCAAGCTACCGGACATCCAACTGAGCAATGGCAGGATTTGAAGACTCATCGTTCTCTTTTGATCTTCCAGTTTTTACATTTATATTGGAGGCATCTTTAAAAAAAAAGAAAAACCTTTTAACACTGAGGCTCTGCTGGGTAGAAGGAGAGGAGTTTCTGCCTGTCACAATCTGAATATATAATGAAGGGAGAACCAAAGACAAGCCCTTTTGTTAAGGAATCCATATCATCAAAGACTCAAATTGGCAGCTGATTGTTTTTATTTATTTCTGTAGGTTTTACATGACACCTGGAGACCGTTTAAAATGTTACTTGGCGGTGAGACCTCTGTGTTTAAAAATAACGCTCACCCGGTGCCAAATCACTTTAGAGTCGGGTACAAATATTGAGACAAAAACCCCAGCTGTTATTGCTTTGGCTGCTAATTTGAGGTGTCAAATGAGAGCTCGCCTGCTATACGTCAGTGAATAAGGCCCCTTGTGAGATCATTATGTTTTCTAACAGTTGAGAGTAATGGACTAATCAGTGCAGCATCAGTTGGTTTCATTATATGCCCACACAATGGTTATGAGCTTTAATTTAAACGGTCTGCAGGGAGATCAAGGAAATCCGTAATAGGCAGCACCCAGGATAGTCCCGGAGAGCAGGTAATGTTCGAGAGGGGGCTTCCCACCATCCTCTCTCCTGTCTCCCTCTGTCCCTCTCATTCTTCCTGCCCTGTCTGCCCTTGGAGACTCACTACCTGCTCCAAACAGCCCAGAGATGAGCTTTGCTTAAGAAGCAGATCTGTCCTCTTGGTTCTGAGGGGAATGCTTAAAAATGCCAACCAACAGATCCAACAGTAAGGGCGGCTCTGGCAACACTTAGAAGCGTTTAGACAAACCTTGACCTCAGAGGGCTCTCAGACCAAATTACCCCCCTCCTTTGTCCCCTCTCCCACCGCCCTCGCTGTCCATGCCGAGCTCTCTGCTCTGCAGACAAGAGGAGGGTCAGGTCCTGCCACTGCCACTGAACAGCCTCGGCAGTGAGACAAACACTGTAGTCCTGCCGCAAGGAACTGTGAGGGCTGAGCGCAGCACTGGCCTCTAGGACTCATTTTGCCTTGGAAAAGACCTGGAAATTGGCAGGCAGCATCTGTCAGACCATCCTGTGAGAGGCAGTTTTGCGGAACTATACAAAAGACAGGCCCTGGTATCCCTGGCTTCCCTGTATTTGAACACTGGCTCCACAACTGTATAGCTGTGGTCAGAGCAGATCTTTTGAGGCTCCAAAATGGAAAGGACTACCTCAGGATTGTGGGGAGAATTAAATGAGATAATGTGTGAAAAGTGCTCAGCCCGGCGCCAGCACATAGCGACTACTTAATAATTAGTATCGGTGTTGTTATTGCTCTCACTGACATCTTGACTGGAAGATCTTGGCAAGCTCACCTCCAAGCAATAGACTTTACTAGTCTCGCCAATGAGAAGGCAGAGAGTTCGTGACAGAACCTGTAACATTCACTTTAGATTTTCTCAAAGGATGCATCTTTGTACATTCTTCCTGATTTCTGGTGTTTCCTCGAGCCTCCAGCTGAAGCAGAAAGTGTGCAGCTGGGTGATAGGAGGGGAATGTTCAGGAGCTTCCTCCAGAAATGACCGAGTCATTGAGTTGGGGAGAGATTCTGGGCTGGGAGTCAGGCTTGGGGATGCCCCCGTCACCTCAGTGGACATTCAGTGTGTGTTCTCCTGCAGCCAAGTCCACAGGGACGCCGCCTACACCCATGAGAGTGGACTCAGCCAGCCAAAAGCATTCACATTCCCAGGACCTAGGCGCATGCGGAAGAGCCTGGTCACCAGCAACAGGCCTTGATTCCTGGGGCCACGGTGGCTCTGTCAGCAGCCACCAGGCAAGACCAAGCCAAGCCAGCCCTGCTTTGGCATACAGGCTAGAGAAGAGAACAGGCACCTAAAACATCCTCTCATCCCGACCCCTTGTCCAAGCCAGCAGGAGGAAGAGGCAGCAGTGAGCCCTCAGCCCCTCCCTTTGAGGCCCACACGCTGCCAGAATCCCCTGTGATTCTCATTCCCCAGGCCCGCAATGTAGGTGCCCCCTGCAGGGTCTGGCCGCAATATTTGCACTCTGCTGCTCTTCAGAAAATGCTGCTGCCTCCTTTGGCTTCTGTCTGCTGCTGGGAATTCAATTCAGGCCCTGTTGGAGAAGTTCCGTCTTCAGGGCTTGGAGGGCGGGCCATGGGACCTGGGTATTTGTGAGTACAAGTCAGGGCACCTCCAAGCTCACTTGAAAAAGACATTCCACTGCTGTGGCTGCTGATGACTCACCAAGCGTCTCCCTTCTGGGGTGTGTTAAGGAGGGAAGAAGGGAACCACCTTGTTTACCGAGACTTAAGGAACAATCAGCCTGCCTTGAGACAAGGGAGGAACAGGCTGATCTTCCAAGAGGGATTATCCAACCCAAGGAGTCTGGATCCCTACCTGTGCGGAGAGGAAGAGGAGTGGCTCAAGGAGAGCCCCAGGAGGGCTGGCAAGCTGGGAGTCTGCAGTGGCACTTACTGTGGGTGCCTGGTTTTGCAATTACATGATACATGCCCACAGACAATATTGCTGCATTAGAGCCAATTACATAGTGTTATGGACACACAACACGCAGATTACACCCAGAGCCAAGAAAGCACAGAGTGATAAAGCGATGGCCTAATCAGAGGAGACAGAGGGAAATGTCAGCCTTATTAAGGTTTTCCAGGGTGGCGTGGCTGCCTCTGGACTTGGCTCCTCCAGACTGAAGATGGCTATCTTGAGGGACGTGAGGGGGAGCCACACTTCAGCACTCAGCAGAGAACAGTGGGGAGCTGGGGGCAGACGCCAAGTTGGAGCTTTCCAAGGGTGAGTACAGCAACCTCCATGGAGGGCTGTGTGCTAGTGCGGACCTTGGGCCTCTTTCTAAGCAGGAAAACCCCATGCCCTCCATAGACGAGGCTTTCGGTCCCAGAGTCAGCAAGAAGGTAGCTTATACACTGTCTGCATACTTAGGTAAAGGCTCTATTCTTAGCTTTTTCTTTAGCTTAGTGGTTTTCAAACTTGAACTTGCAGAGAATACTGTGGAGGGAGGGTCCATTAAAACACACAAGGCTGGGACCCCCCGCCAACCCCCCACCCCCACCCCAGAGCATCTGCTTCATAAGTCGGGGGAGAGGGGAGGCCTGAAGATGTGATGCTACAGGTCTGGGGACCACACTTAAGAGAACCACTACCCAAGTTCATTCCACGCCCACCCCAAGGTGGATTCACCTGCACTGTCCCTTGAATAGGACCTTCTCCTCGGCTCGGATTTCATCACAGCATCGCAGGTTCTGGAAGCACTGGGACCCATCTTCCAGGTGGGCCTGTGATGCGAGCCAGGAGTGTGGATCCTAGAGTTAGACCTCCTGCTTTTGATTTCCAGCCCTACCAGTTGCTACTTGGGTTTCCTACCCGTGTTTTGAGAGCTTCTGACCTAATCCCCTCTTTTTACAGAGCAGTAACGCTGCTTGCCCACATCACAGGTAATTACTGACAAAGGCGAGATGGGAACTTGCCAGTTCTAGAGAACTGGGATCAGCAAATGTTTTCTATAAAAAGGCAGATGGCGCTATTTTAGGCGAGGCTAGCCCTGTGGTCTCTGTCACGTATACTCGGCTGTCGTAACACAGAAGCAGCAGCCATAGACAATACATAATTGGATGGGTAAGACCTTATTTACAAAAACAGGCTGTCTTGGATGGGATTCGACTTGTGGGCAGTAGTTCGTCATCTCCTACAGACCCGTACGTGCACAACTTCCTCGTGCATTCTTCAGTGCCGGGAGCCCTGGTCTTGCCCCAGTACCACAGTATTTAGCTGAGGAACACAAGCACCGTTTTTTCAGGGCACCAAGGTTCTATTTGTGCTCCCCAGGAGCAGTACGTTCACTAATTCCTTATTGCCCTGGGGAAAAAAAAAGTTTAATGCTCTCCTTCTAGTGCTTACAACTGAGAGAGCGTGGGATCCGTTGGTAGAAGTAGCATTGTCCACATGGATCATTTTAATATGGAAAATGATCCTTTTTCATTAAACATTTATGTTCTGATTATGACAAAACAGAAGAGTGATTGCATAGTATATAGGCCACCCTTAGTCTCAATATAAATACAGTACAACAAGTAAGGGTTTTACAAGAGAGAAATGGGAGGTAGGCATTCTGTCTTTAAGTCTCATGGGGGAGGTGGCCTTATTTCTAGTTTATACTGAAATGCCCATTTAGTAGCTTGTGATGGTGCAAAAGTGGGTGGGGGGCAGAGTAGTTCTGAAGTCTTATAGAATTAATTTGACCCTGAGCTTGATCTTGACACCTACATTTATTTGGGGGAAAAACCTCCAACCTGGGTGACTTGGGGTAAAGTGTATTTTCTCAAAATATCTCCAAATGAACAGAGCAGTGAGTTTGAAGCTAGATTGTGGAACTGGCCTGGCAGAACTCCTCCAGGAGATGGAGGTGAATAAAACAAGGTGATGAGGTCCCCACAAGTTAGTCTGGGCCAGCCACCCAGTGGCGGGTCATTGTCAGACCCAACCGTTTGTCTTCCTGTTGGTTAATTTTCCAGGAAGTTTATAGAACAAGAGACACTTGTGCAGTTCTTTCTAGCTTTGGGTGCCAGGGGGCACGACAGAGAACATCCATGCTGGGGTAACAAACGGGCCCTGAAAACAGGACGCAGTGAGTAAGTTGGGAGAAATTGTGGTATAAAGAAAGAAGAGTGATTCCCGAATCCCCCAGGAGTTCGTGAGCTACTCTGGGCGTCCCTTTTGTAGCCTCAAATCACTGGTCTATAAGATGGGGTAAGAATTCCAACCTCAGAGTTCTACAAATATCAGATGAGGCGAACGCGAAAGCATGTTGTAAACCATAAAAGACTAAAGAAACACAAGCTAAAATAACAGCTAAGTGTTCCTGAGCATGGCGCACGAGCCAGGCCGTGTGCTCACAAGTGTGCTTTGTTTCAGGGCTTGGTGGTTGACTGGATAAGGCCCCTCTCTCCAAAAGAAAAGTCCATGTCCTCATCCCAGGAACTTAGGAATATTACCTTTTATGCCAAAAGGGACTTGATAGATGTGACTAAGATGAGGATCCTGAGATGGGCAGGTTATCCTGGATTATCCAGTTAGGCCCGAAATGTCCCCACAAGACTCCTCATAACAGGGAGCTGGATCACAGTGAATAGTGAGAGATGTGACAACAGAACCAGGATGTCAGAGTACTGCAGGAGGGGGCCACGGGGCGAGGACAAGCAGCAGAGGACAATGACACATTCTCCTCCCGATGCCGCCAGAAGAAACGTGGTCCCGTGAACGCACGTTAAACTTTGGACCTCCACACTGTGTTGCTTGAAGCCACAAAATTTTTAGTAATCTGTTATCCTAGCAGGAGACAACCAATCCAGGCGTCATTCCTGGAGTTGGGCTTGCTTCATCCATGAAATGGAGGTGATCACAAAAGCGCCTGTCTCGTAGGGTATTTGCAGCAATTAAATGAGATGGTACAAGTAGAACCCCCAGCCCAGAGCCTGCTGGGCACACAGTAAGCTCTCAGCGAATGTTGGCAATCATTAGTAACATCATATTAAATCACCACTAAAGCTCTATGAGATTGGTGCTATTATTATCTCTGAGTTAAAGGGAGGAAACCTAATGAGATTAGGAGAACGGTACTCGTGGTTGCAGGAGCTATAAGTGGCAGAGCCAGAATCTGAACCAGGTCTCTGCCTTCCAGGCGCATGCTCCCCAATGCTGCTCCACTGTGGGGGGTTATGACACCACCACCTCCACTGAAAGCTGGCTACTGAGGGGTGCAAGCACCAGACAGAGCACCGTACTCCATGTGTGGGCACAAGCCACCAAGACTGGAGATCAAATAAATCTGCGTTTATCAGGGAAACAAAACCCGTAGCTGCCATGGAGATGGGCATCCAAGAGGTCACCCTCCCTCTGTCATCCCCGGGCTGGCCAGCCCCATGCAGCAAATCAGGAATGTCTGAGGACTGCGTTTAGTCATTTTGGTTCTGGAATAATTGCTATTATCGTAAATGTTTTATAGCCCTCATTACAGCTCACATTTAAACATCAGTGTAGTAATACATTAATAAGTCATTGCTGCCGGATGTAGTTACGGTCGAGCCCTGCACGTGACTGCTCGGTCAGGGCTGGCTGTGGACTCCCGCTCATGTAAGTGGCCGGGCATGCTTGGAAGGGAGCCTCTTCTCTGAAAAGGCTTCTTGCTCTTTGCCTTTGGGAGAGGAAGATGGTCAGACTGTTGTCTGGTAGTGAGTCCATGACCCTAACGAGGCATCCCCCAAATTGTGGAGCCTAGAACTCTGGCACAGATAGAAACGAAGGCACCGCTTAAGCCCCAGAGGCATTCCTCGTCCGATGGAGGACTGGGGCGGGGCAGGGGAGGGCATAGTCCCCACACCCAGGAAGCTTCCTGCCAAGGACATGGAGTGACAGATTCTTCAGCCTCGTCAGATGAGCTACTCCGAAGGCTACCTGGGTATGGGGAGGTAGGATGGGTTGACACACACTTCACAGAGAAGATGAGCCACGTGACACGGGACAGCCACGTGGGTTCAACTTCATAAAACGCCAAGCGTTGGTATGGGAACATTGGTCAAGTATGGAGGAGGCAGAAGCAGGCCACACAGGTGTGGTCTGCACATTCCTCTTTGCCAGACCCTGTGTCCGAAATAGTGCTAGACACGTGGTAAATATGGGGAGGGGGAGAAGTAGGAGGTTCTATGTCTTTAGGTAAACAGATTTCCTTCTGGCCTCACTAGCCAAACAAATGCTAAGTAGGCCCTGGGGAATTGCAGGGGTAGTCTGGGGCAAGGGGTTATAGTCACTGGAATCCCCCTGTGGTGGGGCAGAGGGGGAGAATCCGTGCAGGTCCCTTGGGTGCTGTGGGTATGGGTGCCACTGTGCCGGGTGAAGCTGGATTTCCACTTGCGTGGAGGCTGGGGTGGGGGGAAACAGGAATGACCAGGACAGGATTCTCTCTACCAGTGTCAGTAAAATGGTAGACTCCACTTACTAAGTGTAGCCTGCACGCTAAGCCTTTTACCAGCCTGTGAGGTAGGTACTGTTACCTGCCTCCTCCTGCCAATGAAGAACCTGTGGCTGAGAGAGGCTGATAATTTGCCCAAGATCGCACAACTAGGGCATATAAGACTCAACCTGAATCACATATGAACCAGGTCATGGGGCTGTGGTAACATACGGGATAGCAAATGTTGGTTGGAGGGCATTTCAAGAGAAAGGTAATAATATATTTACCGAGCGCCAAGGACAAAAGAAGTCTGCTTAACCACTGAAGGCTCCAAAGGAAGGCTTCTTCCTGAGCCAGTGGAAGCCCATGGAAGGGGAAGAGAAGGTGAGCTCGTGAGAACATACTTCCAGAGTAAACTGTCCATGTAGCACCTGTATTAGACAGTAGGGGCAATGCGCAGAGCAGGGAAATTGGAGCAAGATAGTGCTAGATTCACATCCTGTCTCCCAAGCTCAGCAGCTAGGGATCGCTGGGAGAATTCTGTCCCCTCTCCATTGCTCCGCTTCCTCATCTGTAGCACCAGGACAATGCCTACCTCGCAGGGACGCGTGTTGCTAAACAAAATGACCCATATCAGTTTTCTTCTCTCAAAAATGAGGACAGTGATATGTGCCTGACACTGGGGTTGTGAGAATTGGACATGTCGTAGCAGGTCACATGCGCTCAGCACCCAGTAGGATTTCAGGAAGTGATACTGTTGCTCGAGGTGGGTCTGTGAGTGCTGAGAGGGCAGCGGAGGAGAGGAAAGAGCTGTTCTTTCCTCTGAAAGAAGGAGGCAGGGATTCTCTTATCATCTGGAGATCTGCCCCCTTGTCTCCCGCTGCCCCGTAGCTATTGATTTATGATCCTTTTGGCAGTCTTACCAATTCCTCCCACCACCCTCCAGAAATAGCTTGGCGCTACCATCCCCCCATTGTACTTCCTTGTTAACCATTTCCCTTTTTCCTCTACCTTCACAGCACCCTCAACAACAACAACATTAGCCGCATCCTGGTCACGAGCTTCAACCACATGCCGAAGATTCGAACTCTGTGAGTAAAGGTCCCTGCTTCTGCCCCACACTCAGCCCCGCATGCTGCCCTCTGACCTGCACGTGTGTCCTAGAGCAAACCCCGCCTCCTTCCACCACTGACTAGGAGGTCTTGGTGAGCCACAGAGGGGGGAGAGGCATCACAGTGCCATCCACAGTTCTGAACCCCCATTCCATGGCAGACTGACTCATTTCTTTTTACCCTGAGATGGGGGAAATCATCTTTGTGTGTTCCATCTTGATGGAAAAGTTTATTAGCGTTACATTGTCCCAGAACATGGACAACTGGGATGTAATGATTCACTGTTTCCTGAGCTGATGTCACCTGCTGTTGTCCATTCTATCACAGTGCCGTGATCATGGTTTCCCCTCTGTGTCCAGTGGCGGAGTGGAAGCCTTAGTCCCGCCTTCTCCCCATCCTCCCCACCCGCACCCAACACAGTCTCCTGCTCCCTTGTTGCTATTCTGATAGAATACAGGAACTTGTTCTTGACCGTTAATTTTGGGGTAGGCTCCAGCTTTTCTTTTCCATGTACTCAGAAAGCAAATCTTCCCACAACACCCCATATGGAGAGTAGTCCCAGTGCCTTTATCACCTGGGGACTTCTCCTTTCCTCTCAACTAGAAAACCTTTTGTAAGTTTCTCTGCAAATGGACTCTGTTGGCCTTTCCATAGGGGTTCACAGGTATGGTTTTCTTGTGTTGGTGGAACTTCACTGGTGTTTGCATTGCAGTGGTAGTGGAGAGCCAGCCCCCAAGAGCTTTCAGCTAAATACATGTAGGGCCAAGGCAAAGGGCTGGAATTTCTGCTATTCCCTTTGTTAGCTCTGGGACCTCTGTTCCCTCCTCTATAAGTGGGGGTGCTGATCACATGAGATATGAGGAGTACCTGGCACAGAGCAGATGATAAGTGATACTGGATGTTACTGTTATCATCATTCTATCCAGAAATCTGGACTGGAAGTTCCAAGCAACCAGCTAATCAGTGGCCCCTGGGCAACATGGGGTCCACAGAGATTTAAAAATCCGTAGAGCAGTGGTTCCCAAAGTGGGTCCCTGGACCAGCAGCATCAGTGTTATGGAATGAGATTAGACCCATGGAATCCGAATTTCTGGGGCCAGCCGTCGGCTTGTAACAAACCCCCCAGGAGATTCTGATGCTCATAACGTTTGAGAACCCCTGCGTGAGTGAGAAAGGGACCTTATTTTGGGAGCAGGGAATGAAGCAAAGAGCAGTGAGGCACTGTTTAGGGAAACAGCATGGAGCTCCCTGAGCAGACCTGAGTGTAAAGGAGCGCTCAGACTGCCACTTACTCTGGGCAAGTTTCTTCATCTCTCTGCCCTGCGAGGACAGTGAATTCATAGTGCTTGTCTCCCAGTTGTGAGAAGGAAGCACGCTAGCAGGTAGAGGGCCTGTGTCATGAGGTGCACTCAACAAATACTGGTTACTGGGAAGAAGAATCCGAGTCCAGTGTTCCTCATTGCCCCCCATTTCTCCCTTCGATCCTTCATGTGATAGCATCCTTCCACCAAGAAAATCTGTCCTTTTCCTTCCCCTTTGAAATGGGATGGAGTTTTAAGGAGAAACCACGGGGTCTTCAAAGACCTCCTCAAAGTCCACGGCAAGCTCCAAATGAGCTGCAGAGGAGCGTGCCCGGGGTTTCTGCCAGAAAGCTGAAAGCAAGCCTCCTGGTGCAGGGCCTGCCTCGCCCCAGACGGGCTGGCTGAATAGAAGAAAAATGGCCCTCACCTGCAGAAACCCGCAGTCCAGCTCCTGTGGCTGTCCGCTGTGATTTCGGCTTCCCCTCTTGCTGTTCTCCGTCTAGGAGCAGCAGTAACAGAAGCTGGGCTGGGTCTACGGGACGGGGCCTGGGGGGAGCTGGGTCCGGCNGCGCGGGGGGGGGGGGGGAAGGAGGGTGGAAGAGTTTCTTCTCCTTGTTTCTGTCGTCATCCTTCCCTGTGGTCCTGAGCACTCATCTGATGAGTTCAGATCAATCAATCAGTCTCGTCTGTTCTCTTTGCTCCGTGCCTGCTGCCACTTTCTCTTCAGTTTAATTTCAGAGACGGCTCTGTACAGAACTCCCCAGAGACTTGCACTGACTAAACCCCTTCACTGTAATTAAAGTGGGGGGTTGGGGAGACGGGTGGTGGGGAAGGAGAGAAGAGGAGCGAGGAAGGAAGTCATAAATGGGATTTCTAAAGGAAAGCTTTTATATTTAATTCAGAAAGCCACATTTTATAGAAAATGAACACTGACCCTCTCTAAAAGGATTTGCTGGAAATTTAATTTAGCGCCTGTAGCTAAAAGGCACCTTTTACAAATTGGCATTTGTATTCATTCACCTTATCTTCTGTGAAGGTGGTTTTGCCAACATGGAATATGGTGTTTCCATCCGCAACAGATTGCAGAAATACATGCAGGAACCACCTAGATGCCTTGATGTCTAAGTAAGAAAGGGTGCCCTGTATAGGGAGGGCCGTGGGTTGGGAGGAGACAGAAGTGTGGAGCTAGTCTCTTCACGACAGTAATAACCGCAGGCATTCCTGTGATGGCTAATAGTGTGCAGGGCCTTGTGCTGAGCACTTCTCATGAATCATTTCAATCCTCACAATAACCCTGGGAAAGGGGCACCATTAATAATCCCCATTTGGTAGATCGTAACATTGAGGCCCCAAGTTAAATCACTGCCCAAAGTCAGAGTCAGAAAAGCACAAAGCCAATGTCAGACTTGGGCAATCTAACATCAGAGCCTGAGCTCATTCCATTTAGCAGAAACAAAAGCAGAAGAGCCGAGGAAGAGGAAACCAGAGCTGCCACATGGCTGAAAGGCCACTGGAGGCCACCTTCCCCCAGGTCATTGCCATTTCAAGTCACCAAAATTATGAAAAATAAATAATTTTTCTTCCCACTCGAGGAGATTAGGAATACTCTTGGCAGTGTCCAGGCTCACACTTCCTGATCAATGCGATTACTTTCCTTTCAATATTAGTATTTGGGATAATACTGCTCAATTTGATCTCCCAAACATATGAAAGTCTGGAGCTTGGAAGAGTCTGCCCAGCTCAACTCCGCCAGCACTTCTGGTGGGTAAAATTCCAAGGGGGGCGGTGGGAGGATCTGAGCCCATCCACTGCCCCTAGGCTTTTGATAAGAGCCTTTATTTAGGTGGCTTCCAAGTCAGTTTTCATGGTCCCACTTGGAAGGGGAGGAATCCCACAAAGGCAGACAAACGGTTAGGAACCATCTGTAGGAAGGTAAGAAAGGTAGCTTGGGACCGGCTGGCAGGGGTTGAGAAAGAACCACCCAACCTAATGTCATCTTCCAAAAGGAAAACCTCCAACATTTTCAGTCTCCCAGAAATTAATCCGCTTAATAAGGATCTGACTGACCTAAACCTCCCTTTAGTCATTCCATTCATCTCTTATCCCTGATTGGAAATGATGGGAAGTTGTCGACGTTGATCTACCTTGTGGACGCATACTCAGCTCTTGGTAGGAATCCCTGTTCACCCAGCTTCCTTCCATACGTCACTGCCAAAGAAGGCAAGCGCCTTTCCTCATCGAAGCCAGACTCTCATTAGTGGGCTCTGATCCTCCTGGCGCACAGAAGTCTTCCAGCACCTCAGCCTATGCTGCCACTGTGACCTGCCTTTGCTCCACCTTGTCACTGAGACTGTCACTTGTCACTGTTTTCCTCAGCAGCCTTTATACCCAGTGGCCTATTCCTGGCCACAGAGCCAACAGCCCATCCTCCTCTCTCTCTCTCTCCCCTCCCTTCCTCTCTTTCTCTCCCTCCTCCTCCTCCTCTCTCCCTCCTGTCTGTCTGTCTGTCTCTCTCTCTCCAACTCACTGATAGGTCAGGAAACAGATCATTTTCATGCATGCTGAAATTTCCCAAGAAGGCCCAGGATAGAAAAGGAATTCCCTCATCTCCTTCATGTTCTTCCCCTAGTTTAGGCCTGTGCCTTCCCTACCCTTTCCCGCCTGCAGCACCTCTTTCTGAAACGCCAGATGAAGAGGAAGCAGCATAGGAGCCTGAGCTTTGAAACTCAAAGGGGAGAATTGCTCAGGGTCCCTTACAAGCACAGCATCTTGGGCCTCGGAGCCTATGAAAATGTGTTCAACTTTAAAGTATCAACTCTGAAATCCAAAAGAACATCACAACAGCAAAATTAATCATTTGGAAACAAAATCATAAAAATCTTTACAAAATTTTTTAGCAGAAAAAAAATTACATTCTGCATGGGTGTGGGTTCATTTGGTTGGTCAGATATGATGGGATCTGGGACACCCTGAGGCTGTCGAGGCGCCCAGTGGCCCTGGCCTGCCCAGGGTTTACACCCATGCTGTGGCAGGCAGGCTCTGCCGGCAGGGCCCTCAAGTTGTCTGCACGTGGCCAATGCAGAGCAGTGCTGACTTCATGCTCAGTGGAGTGTGGTCAAGAGCCCTTCAGCACTCTCCATTTGAGGCATGGAGGTAACCCAAGCCACTATTTAAGGCCGCCACTCAGTAATAACAAACTTGACACAGAGTACTCGAAAGTCGCAAGATACTGCTGGCTGATTATCATGTCCAGGATTGGGTGTTTGAAATTTGCATGAGAAACCCAAGTGTGTGATAAGCTGATATGACTAAAACTTACCTTCGACCACATCTAATGACCTAGGGTTGTGGGAAATGTGGAAATTGGAAGCCCCTGATCGTGGAACCTTGGGGAGGAACCTGTCGAAACCCCTAGATATACCCCTAGATACGCCTCCCAATTAATGGAAAGTATCCTTCGTTTGCCCCTCAATTAATGGAAAGTAAATTCAAGTCATTTAACTAGATGGGATTCCTTTCAGAAGTAGAACATGCAGATCCCTCTGGCAACTCTTAATCGCTCAGAGGCAAGAAATTGATCTGGAATCACAGCTACTGGAGGGGGAAAGCCAGAGAGTCTGGAAGCTGGTTAGGAGGGTTTTTCCAGGGGCACCTGAACCAGAATAGCAAATACACCTGGTGGACTTTAACTTGGGAAGAAGAAGAGGGCACTGTGGAGACATTGCTGTGGGCTCCGGGAGTCTGGAATGGGCAGCTCCTTATTTAAATGGGGGTGGGTAGGGCGTGGGTGGTTCAGTGGATTAAGAATCTGCCTTCAGCTCAGGTCATGATTCCAGGCTCCTGGATGGAACCCCCTCAGGATCCCTACTCAGCAGGGAGTCTGCTTCTCTCTCTACCTCTGCCTGCTGCTCTGCCTGCTTTGCTGTCTCTCTCTGTTTCTCTCTCTCTGTCAAATAAATAAAATCTTTAAATGGGGGTGGATGGAGAGAAGATGCATCTTTCAGAAAGGTCCCTTCCCCGCATGCCCTGCTCCCTGGGCTAGTGCACACAAGCCTCCCAGCATTCCATTCGGCGGGGGGGGGGTCATTCACTGTAGGGAGGAAATGCGGGAGAAAGAGTGAAGGCAACAGCAGGTCTTGGCCACAGTGCCACTATAGACTGAGGCATTGAGACTGAATAGCTGTTTTAAACCATCTGGAGCCCAGGCTAACTATAGTACTGAAATTTACAACCAAGTCACCTCTTTGGAAGTTTGACTCACATCCAAACCATTGCTTTAATAATGTCACTTCCCCTCCTCCTCCTCCCCCTCCTCCTCCTCCTCCTCCTC
>LNAC01000017.1:6538985-6619529 GCA_002007465.1 Ailurus styani
CCTCCTCCTCCTCCATCCTGAGGCTTTCTTGAGTGGGGGGGAAAAAAGGGTGGAATTACTATTAAGAAATGGGGACTTGCTCAGAACCCCAGAGGCATCCATCGGATGTGGCCTGCATGTGAAGATAACAGTCATTTGTGGTTTGGCAATAAAAGGGCTGAGGCTCTCATGGTAACTCATGAGTGCAGAGGGAAATGCTTCCCTGGGCTCCTGAGGATTATCATGCCAGGCAAAGGGACACAGAGCTTTGGCCTGCTCTGTTCACTTCAGGCCATGACAGCGTCTTACCTCTGTCCCTTCCTCTCCAGGCGCCTCCACTCCAACCACCTGTACTGTGACTGCCACCTGGCCTGGCTCTCAGATTGGCTGCGACAGCGGCGGACGATTGGCCAGTTCACTCTCTGCATGGCTCCTGTGCACTTGAGGGGCTTCAACGTGGCGGATGTGCAGAAGAAGGAGTACGTATGTCCAGGTGAGCCTGCCCCGCCCCTCTCTCCTCTGTACTGTGACTAACGCACCACCGAGCCCTCCCTGACATCACCCCGGGCATGAACCCCCGCACAGCTGCTTGGACTCTGGGGTGCCCTGAAGGGTTCTGAGAAAGAAGCTTTTGTCATCTAGTGAAGGAAACTGCTCAGGGAAGTCGTGAATCACTTTCTGTTGAGCTTTGTCATCCATGGATGCTAAGAAACTTAATATGTGTTAAATACATTGTTTAGCATTTCCTAAACACTTGCCTGTTTTCTAATTGCTCATAGAAATTGAGAGACAAGTTACTGGAGGTGGTGGGGTCAGCCTGCTTGGCTGGAAACCCTCGCTCTGCCCCTTAGTAGTGTGTGGCTTTGGCAAGTTACCACATGTCTGCAAAATGGAAAAATCATGATACATAGCTCTAGGGATGGGTGGGAGGGTTAAATGAAAATAAGGCATAGAAAGTCATTAGCATAATACACAGCACTTGGTAAGAGCTAATAAGTGGAGCTTAATTATTATAGTTTAGTGGGCCCACAGAATGTGCTGAGCAAACACCAGAGTTTGATCTGTGGGTAATTGAAGTGTAATAGAAGCACAGATTGTCTGCATAGTACAGAAAACAGAACTGTGCTCCAAATGGAAGGCAGCACAGACCTCCAGGATCGAAAGGTGGCTGAGTGACCTGAGAAGATCTTCCCAGCGGATGTAGTGGCTTTTAAACCAAGTCTTCAATTCCAAACTTGCTTATTTGTTTTTACTTTTCATTGACACCTTCCACTCCCACCAGCTCCCTCCTTCTGGTGGCAGAGAAGCAGAGCTAATCCCTGAATTTCCCCCAAAACAGAAAGTATTCAGTTGAGTTTCTCATGGAGGCGTCCCCAATTTCCAGGAACCTAGTCCCCAAACGGTAGCCCAGTGGCCTCTGAAGGCCGGTCTTAAGGGGTCAGCCTGCGGGAAGGAGGAAGGACAGGGAGCTCAGCACGGGGGTGGGAGCGGAGGGACCGCACACCTGACATTTCTTGACCGTTGCTGTTTTCAGAATTGAAGGCAGCCCAAGCCCCACGTGTGCTGCAGGGCCCCAAACCAGCCAGCAGTGCACACCGGCCCCCTTCTGCTCTTAGGCAGCATTGGCAATATGGAAGATTCTTTTTTTTTTTTTAATTCAACTTCATCTCGCTCCCTGATGCTCTCTCTTGTCATGTTACTACTTCATCAAGTTATTTATTATCCAAAAACATTTTAACATGTCTCAGAGCAGCACCTTAATAATTTCCTATAGACGCCCACTTAGAAATCACTTCCCGTCAAACACATATAATAAAACCGTTTATCACACAGGCGCCCAACTCACATATACTGACTATAATTACAGTAATTATTAGGCAAAGAGTACAATATCGGCATAAGTGCCAGTGAAAGAAATAATTATAGAGTGCAGGAGTCACCCAAGAGCTAGTGAGAAAAACTAATTAGAGAGAATGTGAAAACACATCATTATCGGTGGGTGCCAGGCTGAATGCTCTGTGCGAACACGCTTACCACTTCATCAGGAAAGCACCTGCCAGTCAAAGGAGGGGCAATGTGCTTACCCCATCACCATCAGGATCCAGACCCCGGGGAGGGGGGCTGCCCCTCCTAGGTCCTGGAAGTGCTCGTGCCCTAAACCTCCCTGCTTCAGAAAGGCTAGATGTAGCTGGAGGGTTGACTCTTCAATGGGGGCAATCCTATTACCGCCCCTGTTTATATCAGTTAAGCCCAGGTCTTGTGGTGATCCCTCACACTTGGTAAAGACAAAGCTGGGTGTTTTCTGAGGGTATAAGAATCTGGCCCACAGGCTCCAGACATGAATGTGCTGTTCCTCTGCACCCCCTCACCAGCAGTAGAAATTTATTGTAGGAAATTCAATGTGGGAAGCCCTCTGTAGAAGCGATTGTCAGATGCTCTCCAGGCTCTCGTGGGTTAAAAACAGAATGCTGCGCCTGGGGATGCCTTCTGCGAAGGTCCAGATCAGATGTAATGGTTGGCTGAATTGACTATCTCTGACGAAGGAAGCACTGCCATCTTAGTGGAGTGCAAGAGGAGCACCCCCTCCAGAAGTTTCAACCTCTTTAATAACCGTTAAAGGTAGTTTGTGAGGCTGTGTTAAGGGGATGGCAGAGGAAGCCACGTGGAGGAAGACTGAGTGTGCACACTCTGGAGGCCAGCGAGGAGGGCTGTTTTCATGCACTGACAGTCCCCCACCCCAACACCCCACCATGCAGGGTGCAGACTCCACCCATGGCAGAGCCCACAAGGCATTCGAGTGAGGCTGTTTGGTACGAATCTGATCCCGATGGTTGTAGACTGAGAAACCATCAGTTCTTGTTCAAGCTCTTCCCCCAGTGAAGTAAGAACATCTCTGTAATGGCAGAGGTCATCTGATCAGGAGAAAAAAAGACCTGGGGCACCAATGAAGCCGTCCCTGCATGGAGCTTCATCACCAGTGGCCCCTGTCAGGGAAGCATCAGAAAACCTCCCTGGGCCCTTAAACCATATAAAAAAATTCACTCAACACGTGACTCCAGAGACAGGAAAGCACTTTATCTCGCTCAGCCTGGGAGGGCCCTGCCTGTTCACGTCCCCGCTATCTCCCTGTGAATTAAATCCAGCCGACCGGAGCCAGGCCTCTTCTCCCCAGGATTCCCGGCTACCGGCGCCTTATCACTCCACCTAACCCAGAAATTGGCTAGCAGCGCACTTTGACCAAATTCATCTCCTCTGTCAACTTACCCTTCCAACTGAAGTTATTATTTTCTTCCTCTAAGGAGACACCTAGGAATTTTTCAAAGGGTGGGAGACTATATTTCATTTTTTATTAGTGTTTTTCGAAGGTATACAATTGGACTGCTTGGTTTCCTTCAGCCACTGCTGCAAGGATTCCTCTGTGAACTTTTCTTGTTGTTAAGAGGAGGGTCAGGGCCCCAGGACTAGAAGAGGCTGTGGCCCCTGCTGCTTGTTGCCTGAACGGGGCTGGGGCTTTATTGATTTCATAATAACAGGTCAGAGAAAAGGTTCTACTTTGGCCATTACTTGACTCGTGTGAGTTACAAGTTTTGGTTTTTTCCCCATCCTTACCTGAAGGGTTTATGTTGGGCTTTAAGCTCTAGGATTTATCTTCCATGCATCAATTTTCTGGTGCCTTAATCTGAAAAAGTTCCTACAAGTCACAATTTGTAATTCAGGGGTATTAGTTAAACATTTGACCTCTTGAGTCAATTATCTCTTTCCTTTAAGCATCTTTGTATTCATTGATTTGTCCACCTGTTTCACACTTACCTGCCCATAGCTTTTGAGTGTGAGATACCCTTTCCTGAAGATCAATCTTGTCTTCTAGTATGAAGGGCTCATGTCAGACATTTTTCAGGTACCCCAATGCCTAAAACAAGACTTGCTTTTAAATGCCTCTCAAGAAACCTTTCCTCATTTATTATTAAAAATGAAATAGGCATATCTCCCTGGAAATAAAAAACTTTCCAATTCTTCTTCTTTTTTTTTAATTTGGGACTAGTTACTAAGTATAAAGATAATTAAGGTAAGCCATGACTAGCCGCCCATCTCCTTAGGAGGTTTTAATTAAAACACCATAATTGGACATTGCAATAATGAGATTATTAGGTTTATTTAGCCATTCCTAAAATTATCATGCCTCTGGTATTTAAATCACGTTCATTTATATTCTCATCATAATTGCTCAAGCCCCATTGTCATTGCAGTCTGTTGTTGGCTTTTGAAAGGCCAGAGGCCAACAGGGATGCTTAATTTGAATGCTGGAATTAATTTATTTCCACATGCTCACAAGGCCATTGGATTTTTCAGTTCTGTGCACTCTGCTGGGTGGAAGTCCCTTTAAAGACAAAAAGAAATAAACACAGCTCTAACAAGAGTGTCCCGCCGTCTCCAGCATAGCTTACACAGTCTGTGTCTTGGCCCCTGAGCCTCCTCTTCCTACCTCCTGAGATTCCCAGGCTGCGATGGTTTTCAATGGCATGGCAATAAAGAGAGGCATTTGGGGTGTCTTTTTGGTAGAGGAGGTGGTACAGAGAGCACTGGACCAAATTTTAGAACTTTGTCATTCACTAGCTCCATGATCTTGAACAGTTTGCCTGACCTCCCTATTCTTCCCTTGCCTCATCGGTATAATGGAAATAATGAGAATAGTAATAGAACCTGCATCACGGGTTCTGTGAGAACCAAGTGAGATCATGCATGCAAAGCTCCGGGTGAAGGATCAGGCACCCAGGAAACAGTCCCTAAGCACTAGCTGCTCTTATGAGAATGACGTCAGTCTTAGTCTGGCCACCATTGTGTCCCTGGGCAAGTACTCTCCCTCCAAGCGATGATTTCCTCACCATCTCTGTGACCTTTCCTAGGTCTGAAGTTTGGTGGCCTTTGCCCAGTTCATTTGGGCACAGAAGTTAGGACTTTCCCCTTTGGGCACGATGCCAAGTAGAAGAACAAAGTTGAGGAGGCAGCTGGTCAGGAGCCAGCCTCCCTAGTCATCGCTCCTCCTCCTCCTCTCTCAGACCGGAGGGCTGTGGTGCAGTCAGCGGACACAGGATGACGCAATCACTGTCCATGCCAGCCGGCACAGGCTCTTCCCCGTGACAGGGCTAGCCGGGGACGCGTTCCTGCCCTCGTGCTCGTTGCGGGCCCCCGCCCCCGCTGGGAAGCAGCTGCCTGGTGATCCGGGAAGAGCGGGGAAGGGCCAGCACCCCGGTTGCCCCATGTTCTCCCCTGCCCTCCCTCAAGACATCAGACTTCGGTCTGGGGAGGCAGGAGGCACCAGAAGGCAAGACGTCTCTGTTTGCTCCTTGTGTGGCACCAAGGCGGCTCTGGTTCCAAACTGAGATTCCTGAGCTGAAGTAGTGATTCAGAAAGGGAGACAGGCCCTGAGGGCAGACAGGTACTTGGCCCATCTCCCCGTCTCCCATTCGTGATGAGAACTTCCTTCCACCTCAGAGCAGCAACATTTTCGTCCTGCTGAAAGCATTCCCAGGACAAATAGTTTGGGCACCCATTTAAAAACAGAGCAAGTCCATGTGCACTCAAGTTCATCAGGAAACATCTCCGAACGTGGATTACAGGGGTGCTGAGTGCTAGTGAATCACTACACTCTGATTTAAGCTGCTTTCTGTGCCAAGAAGAGGAGGAGGTGGTAGCAGCAGGCAGGCTTGCGCAGGGACAGTGAACATGCGTGGGCCGCATACACACGTGTTCCTACAACAGGAACACGCCGTCACGCATGTAGGCAGACACCGGCCCAGACCGTCCCCTCCCTTCAAAGATGGGCGGAGACTCTCTCCACCCCGATCAAAACATTCTGTTCCCATTCCTCTGCTTCTCAGCTTGTACAGCACTCCTAGAATTTTCTCACTAGAAAGGTGGGCGTTTCATCACTTTGTTCCCCTTGGGAATCAATCCACTGTCACCTGCACCACCCCCATCACTCTCAGTATGTGTGGACAGGAAAGGCTGGGAGGGAGGGATTTGCTGACAGAGCTAAGTGGAGTGCCTAGGACACCCTTACCTGCGCAGTTGAGCGAGGCCCAGAGGGAGCCCCAGGGGAGTGGGCGGTTGGCCTTTGCTGGCACTGAGATGTGGTGGAAAGACCTGAGCTTCAGGCATGAAAGTCCCATCTACCCAATAGCCACTCCATCCCTCCACACTATGGCGGATCCTATCAACCAGAGCCCAGGGCCCTCAGAACTCAGGGGATCTCCCCTCAGGGCCCTCCTACAAGGATTGCTTGCGCCGCCACCGCCCCTCCCCCCCATAGCTTGGTGACATTCAGCCCCCACTCTGCCAGGCTTCTAGACCAACTTCATTCATGTATTCATCCTTTCACTCATCCAAGATATGTTTACTGAGTTCATGTTTTGTGTTTCAGTCCTATTTTGGGCACTGGGGATGTGACAGGGCAGAAGACAGAACAGGTCACTGCCCTTATAGAATTTCCATGCTAGCCGCAGTCTATCCAAAGACCAAAAGCCAAGGGGAGGGTCTTCTGCCATCACAGCACTCCCAGGCTCAAAGGGAAATGGGCTCAGTCCATCGGGTGCTGATCAGAGAGGAACGTTTCCAGGGGAAATGAACCCATCTTTCAACCCCATCTTAGACCTGAAGTGTTTTGTTTCAACAAGAGGATAACACCCTCACCATGTGTGAACGCCTGGCTAGGAGCCACCAGCCCAGGATGGCGACAGAGGCTATAATTACCTTTGTTTCTCTCTGCGTAATTAAAGGTGTTCTTAGTGACCTGNTTTTTTTTTTTTTTTTTTTTTTTTTTTTTTTTTTTTTTTACCTTGACTACATCCCTTGAAATGTAGCGCATGCTGCCTGCAGAACAGAGCCACCCTCTGAAAGACCCAGCTCAGTCCTAGAGGGATTCAGGACTGCAACCTGGGTCTGCTTTAAACAGATTTAATTTCAGCATAGATGTCAAAAGGGGCATTTTTGAAAAAAACTCCATTCCAGAACTTCCTATCGCCCATATGAGCCCTCGACTATACTGTCTTTCTCCTCCACTCCCCTTTCTGACACACCCCAACTGAGTAACATTTTTTTTAAAGATTTTATTTATTTATTTGACAGAGAGATTACAAGTAGGCAGAGAGGCAGGCAGAGAAAGAGGAGGAAGCAGGCTCCCCGCAGGGCAGAGAGCCCGATGCGGGCCTCGATCCCAGGACCCTGGGATCATGACCTGAGCCGAAGGCAGAGGCTTAACCCACTGAGCCACCCAGGCGCCCTGAGTAACATTTTGATGGACAAAAGAAGGACAACCGTCTGATCCCCTCTGCCTCAGTGATGGAAGTACAGGGGCCCAGACTTCAGCCTTCCGTGTAGCCCCTGACGTTGCCCTAGCAGGAAGGTGCCCGGGGTGTGATGACTCTCCCTGACTTTGTTAGGTGCCCTTTGCCCCTGGATGTGGAGGGCCAGGCCTGGCATTTTTCTTTGGGGAGCATGATCTTCATTTCAAAAGCACTGACATCTGAAGCCATGCCTCTCCCAGCCTCTCTTGCGTGTGGGGAGAGAGAGGGTGGACTTCTCACAATAGGTCCTCTTGACCACCTGCAAAGTGGTGGAGCACAGGACGCCTCGGTGCTGTTGGGTGTCTTACTCCTCCTGCTTCCCTTCCTCTGCAAGACCGGGACTCATGACTCTTTCCATCCAGAAAGGACTTCAGAAGTCATGCAATCCAAGCTTCTTATTCACTGAGATCGTAGCAAAAAAAACTCAGAGGAGTATTATGACTTGCAGACCATTAGTGGCAGAGCCAGACTCCTGAAGAGAAATGATAACAACAACTAACATTACCAAACTCTGACTCTGTGCCACGCATTCTTCTAAATCCTTTATGTGCATTAACTTCCTTTGCCTTCACAACAAAACCATGCTATGAAATAAGTATTGTCATCTTCCCCCATTTCACAGATGGGGAAAATTGAGGCAGTGGGACTCCAGAACCACAGCACCCTCATTCCTGATCTGAGGCTCTCACGGGCTGATTCTCTGGGATTGCCATTTCCTCAGAAATGGAAAAGTTTCCCGGTTTGGAACAAAGTTGGTACCCCTTCCCTCCAAGAATGTTTCAACTGGGGACTTCGGTGTAAGTCATCATCTCTCTGGCATTTTTCATGGTCTCCGTGAGATCTGCTAGTGTAGCACTGGAGAGTTTGAAGTCCTTGTGCCCTAGACAAGAATATTTTCCCAAATGTCCCTGCTAGAAGGACATTTTTAAATATTTGATTGTGAGAGAGAGAAAGAGAGAGAAAGGAGATGAGGCCAAGGGAAATAAGAATCTTTGATTATTGGGTCAGCACTGTCCAGCAAGGTAAACGTTCCGCATCAAGCCTTTGGCATCCCTTGGAGCCCTTGCGGAATGACCTGGCCCAGGCACAGGGACTGTCTAGTGTGGAGAGGGAACCTTCCACTTTGAGTCTCAGTGTCCGAACAGGCATTTGCTGAAGGCCCCTTTGGTCCTCTGATGCAACCACTGTGGCCGGACCTTCTCTGGCTTCCCAGACTCGGCTTCTCCAGTGAACAGAGGCCAAACCAAAATTAGTTTTTTCCCAGCAGACATTTTTGTGTTTCATGTTTAATCTCTATCCAAGGGCTCCCAGCCAGAAGTCCCATGTCCGAGCAGTGAGGAGATCTGCAAGGTTGGTCTGAGCTTGGACTCGGCCCGTGGCCCTCTGCTCTGGGTGTGGGGGTCTGGATATAGCAGGTGTGGGATAAGGTCTTGAGGAGGTTTCGGGGTTAAGTTTACCTTTTGGGCCACAATAGCCACATTTGAAAAACTAACCACATGTTTGAGATTCTTGCCTCGCTTTGAAGAAGTAGTGATAGCGTGAAAGTTTTTATGTCTTGAAAACATTTGAATTTACTTCTTGTGACCCTTTGAATCCTGAGTTAGTTTGCTAATGTATGTATTTCTCTATGTTTGATATTCTAAGTAAGCTCCTTAGATGCCATGTACTTGGGTTTTACTACTTTGCTTTAAACTCACACCAGTTCTCACCTCAAAATGAAAAGCTAACTCCAAAATATGTAGTAACTTATTGACCATTTTTTCTAATGAGGTAGGTTTTATTTGTATGTTCTCTGGACATACAAGCAGTTTGAAATGCCTTGGATGATGTCACTGCTGGTGACTATTGACGCTTGGACAACATCGGTGCCCCAATAAGAAATTCTGACGTCTTTTTTCCTCCCACTTGGTTTTAGTAATGAGTTCTAGCCTCTAGAGGAAAGAATGAAAATGTGTCTATACTCAGCATCCAATCCTCAAATAAAAGCCAAAAAATGTGGGTGTTCATTCAAACATTGGGCTGAGGATGTAGGCCCTGTGTACGCCGTTTGCATTCCAGTGACATGTTTTCACATGGGATTGACTCTGCGAGCAACCCTTTCTCTGAAAGACTAGGATGATGGGATGACAGACCAGGTGGAACAATCCAGAAACAGGTCAAGGTCAGAATCTCTCTTCTTGGCTAAATATTTAGCCGGTGGCAGCTGTGTCTCCCAGATGAGGGGGGGAGTGTCAGCTGGTGAAAATGTTTCAGGCAGCTTTTCAGGTAATGCTGGGAAGTGGTGAAGGGGCACAGAAGGCCAGGCAGCTCCCGACCCTGCCGCAATTGACCACTGTGTTCCTGCCCGACAGGCCCTCACTCAGAACCTCCATCCTGCAATGCCAACTCCATCTCCTGCCCCTCGGCCTGCACTTGCAGTAATAACATCGTGGACTGTCGAGGGAAGGGCTTGATTGAGATCCCCACCAACTTGCCAGAGGGCATCGTCGAAATGTAAGTGCCCCATCTGCTACCCTCTGTCCCTGGTGAGTTTACCTCTCTGTCCCAGCCAGTCCCCCGGTGGTCTGGCAGCACATGGGCCTGGTAGAGCTGACTATGAAAAACACTCAGGAATCTCTTCGCTATCCTTCCAGGCTCTCCCAGGTGTGGTAGTTTCCAGAACACGGTCAGCAAACTATGCCCGGTGGTCCAAATATGCCGACCACTTATTTCTGTGAATAAAGTTTAAGTGGGACACATCCACACCTACTGTGTAGGTATTGTCTATGGCTGTCCTCGTAAGGCAGGATTGAGTAGTTGTGACCTACGGCCCACCAAGCCTGTTACATGTGCTCTCTGGCCCTTTACACTGGGAGTTTCCAGTCCCTTCCCTGGAGTCGCCCTGGGATGGTGTTCTAGCTCTACCATCTACTGGCTGTGGGGCTTTGGGCAAAATAATTGCTCTCTTTCATCTCGAGTTCTCTCATCTATAACGATGTGATAATTATAGTATTGTCCGTGGGTCATTGTGAACACAGAATGAAATACTGCACATAAGTGCTTATTACGGTCCTTGGCTCGTGAGGAAGTGCTCTGTGCAATGTGGTAGTGTTGGGAGAAAGTACATGAGTGACAAACTCATTGCACGGCTGCCATTATCTGAGCAAGAGACTGAATTGTTAATCATTTCAAATCAGATCCTTGTCCTCTAGACTCGGTCTGTGGGTAACACAGACAAGATTGTGTGTGTCCATGTGTGTGCATGGATATTCAAAGTTCCACTAAAAATTGGTTGACTGTATAGCTCAATCTTATCTGTGCTTCCCCTGTGCATTAGATAATGGCCAGTTTGTCATCCTGGATCGAGTAAGAGGGTCAATCGACACCAACGTCAAGATCACTCGTTAAATGACCACAAGTGTGTTCATGTTCTACCTTCACTTTTGGGTGGCTTTATTAAAAACACAGTTAGGTAGGACCCTCCTGCTCCAAATATCATCAGATAAAATCCTCCAAATAAGACACACATTTCCCGAGCCTCTCCACTGCTCTCCTTCCCCCTTCCTCCTCCTAGGCATGCCCTTCTGTCCTGATAGATGGCCCATTAACTCTTTCAGCCATTCACACGTTCATTCAACAGATGTCTGTTGTTAGCCCGCTGTGTTCCAATCATGGTTCTGTGCTTGAGGAGCATCAGTGAATAAAAGAGAAAACATTTCTGCCTTTATGGTGCTTGCACTCTAGTGGGGGGAGGTAATAAAAAATAAAGCAAAGCAAATTATATGATATGATAGAAGGGGGTAGCTTCTGTAGAGAAAAATAAAATAAGGAAAAGATTTAAAGTAAGTAGGGGGGAAAAAACAAGGGGCTACGTGGAGGAACAGTGATGCAGGTCAAGGGCACAGCACATACAAAGGCCCAGAGGTAGGAGTGTGCCTGCTGTACCAGAAGGTCAGAGTCGCTGGAGTGAAGCGAACATAAGGGAGAGCGTTAGAGGTTGAGATCAGAAAGGCAACGTGGAGCCAGATCAGGGGAACATTTTAAGGACTCTGCTTTCATCCTGTTTGAGATGAGAAGAAACATATGATTTACCGCAGTGGAGACTCAGTTTCTTCTTTCTTCATTGGTTTTACCAGCTTTTCCCTAATTCCCTTTAAAACTTTCTTCCTCTGGCCCCAGGGGACACAACTCTTCCTGTAGGCAGGAGCTAGTCAGTAAAGCGTTCTTTTGGCCTGACACCCAGACCTTCTGTGGCCTTTGCTCAACCTTCCGTCTTCCTTTCGGCAAGAACCAACAATTAATTCACTTCACGTTTTGCTGTTTCCCTTCACTGCTCCTGATCTATTGCTCTAGCCTTGGAGATCCTTTCCTTCCATGGAGCTCACTTAGACCCCATGCCTCTCCTGTTCATCCTCTTGCTTCTGTTCTTCTCCCATTTCCTTTTGTTCCTACCTTACTCTCTCCCCTTTCCATACTGTTTCCCCTTGTCTTTATCTTCTTCCCCTGATTCATTTCCCTGCCTTCTCTCCCTCTCCCCACCCATGATCCTCCCACTTCATTTTCCAGCCTCTCTTCATCCAGTTAATGCTTTGCTCCTTATCGTAAGAACCTCTACCTTCCCTCTCCATCCATGCCAGGGTAGAACTCTGGCCCTTCCAAGACAGATGTTCGAGACAGAATTCTTGCCCACGTTCCTCTCATTTCAGATTCCCATAGATCTTTGCTTCCTTTCTCTGCCCCACTTCGTTCCTTTCTCCCTCCATCTGCCAGGTTTATCTTCCCTCTTTGGCGGCCATAGATCTTTCCTCAAACCACGGCCTGATGAAAGAGGCCAGTCTGGTAGCCAAGCAGTAACCTGACCCCCACCAACCTCTGACTCCCCCTCCTCCGCTCCACATCTTTACACCTCCAACTTGAGCCTCACAGGCACAGAGCTCAGGAGTCTGGGAGAGAGAAAGTGCATCCCACATCAGAGGTGGGATCCGTGCAGACCAAGCCATACCTGGACTCTTGACCTCATACCTGGACACCAAGTTTTCAAATGGATATTAACTAACTAGAGTAGTGATTACTGATGTCTTTTTCCTGATGTGAGGTAAAGTGAGAAAAACAATGTGATGTTTTTCTGTTGAGCAAAACTAGTCAATTTAAAGGACTATCCTTTATTTTAAATTCCTGGGCTCCCTTATTCTCTTATTGTTGTTTTTAAAAGTGCCCTTTATCTTATGAAATTATGGCCGCTGAAGGCAGAATACATATGCTTGTGTGTGCATGCACACGTCCATGACGAATATGTGTGTGATTACACGTGTAATTATTACATAATTATCACTGTGTGTCTCTGTATAAACATGTATTATATATAACACACAGAGCACCTTAACTGGCAAAATAAAAGGTCTGGAACCACCTGTGAAATCTAAAAGTCTGGGAATGACCAACCTAGCTAGAGTGTTTCTAAAAACAAACAGCCACGAAACAGCAACCGGATTCTTAAGAGTGTAGACCATGAATTCAGGGACTGGATCCACATACTGGCTCTGGCCCTGCCTTTTCGTTCTTTTGCTAAATAACTTTTCTGAGTCTTGTTTTCCTCCACCAAAACACACAGAGGCCAGTGGTACCTTCTTAACAGTTCTTG
This sequence comes from Ailurus styani, assembly GCA_002007465.1. Lineage (NCBI taxonomy): Eukaryota > Metazoa > Chordata > Mammalia > Carnivora > Ailuridae > Ailurus > Ailurus styani. Next base: position 6,551,928 of record LNAC01000017.1, read on the forward strand.
TGAAAGTGAAATGAGCGTGTCCTGCCAAATGCTTAGCGTTGCGTCTGACGCATAGAAGGGACTCTGTTAGCCAGGACTGTTGGTACTTTACTACTGCTACTACTGGTACTACTACTACTACCACTTTTGTTTAACTACTACCACTTCCACTTTTATTAGGCTCAGTGAGAAGGGTTGGACCACGTCATCAGAGCTGGAGCTACCTGCATGCGCGAAACTTCCATAACGCTAGATCAGGCTCTTGAGGGTTATGGGTGAGAGAAGAGAGTCAAGAAGCAGGCTAGTCACTTGCATTAAGAATGGAGCCTGGCAGTAGCTCATCTTCATGCAAATGTATGCAGACATGGAAATAAGGCTGCCCCTGCTTCCTGAGCACCCACGGCCCACCAGACAGATTGCCCAGGATTTCTCCTTCTGTGATGAAATGCAGCTGAGACATTAAAGCAGACGAGGCAAAATTCTATGGTTAGGAATGTATGGGGAGAGGGGACATGGAAGAGAGACCTTTGAGGAAGAAACCTGCTCATTCTTCAAGGCAACAAAGCCCGTGCCTGGGGACCTATGTGTTGGCCCAAAAGTCTTAAAAGCAGCTGAAATGCATCCTCTTAGCAGGGAGAGAAGACCAGCAGATGGGGGAGGTTGAAAGATGAGACAGAGAGTAGAGAGTTGGAACTGCAGTACGCACCCCAGGATGAATAGGTAGTGTCTGATTTATCATCCCAAAGACATCTGAATGTGACTCTTTCTTTTTACTGTCAAGAACTCTGCCTCTTGTCCATGGCACACATACAGTGCAGATTTCCCCTCTCTCCTTAGGGATGCTTGGCACCGTATCAGGCGCTCCAGGCCCTATGCGCAACCCTTCGCCAGTAGTGGTGCTCTAACTCGTCGGGAGGGGTTCTGTGCTCCCCAACATTTAGAGGGAGGAAGCGCTATCTCTCATGCAAAGCAATCCGGCAAACTCTTTCAGAATTTTTTTCAAAGCTGAAGCAGCTCAGAGGACCGTGCACTGGTCTCCCCGCATAGCAGAGCCAATTCCTCTAAAAATAGCTCTCTTCCAGAGAACCCACAGTGAGACAGCTCCCTGCAGATTTTCCTCGAAACTGAGCTCCCACGAATGGCACTGTTCTTGCTGCTCCCTGTCGTTTCTCTGAACCAGCTCCAGCCTCTCACTGGGATAGATTCTGGGAAGAGCCAGAGGCTCACACCTTCCTCTCTTCTGTCGTCTTCTGTCTTCCCTGCAGGGTCCTCAAGGCTCAAGAGGACCATCTGTAGCTAGAGCTTCATCTTAGTCTCTGTTCCATCTTCTTCCACTGTCCTCCCACCCCCACCCCTCACAACACCGTCCAGTGTGTCTCTTGCCCTCGGCTCTAGCAGCTCAATTTAGCTGATGGAGAAAGGCCGCGGATGGGCTTACTGTCAAGTCATAAGTGAAAGCATCTGGGGAAAAGGTAGCCTCACTTCACACCTCATCTCACCTCAACCCCATTGCTTATCTGGGATGAGGAGATAAATAGTGGTTTATCTGCTTCACACAAGCAAATATTCTCCCATTACACTGGTCACCAGGAGAGAGAATGGGAAGAAAAAAAAGCCAACAGAACAAAAGGACTACAGGGCTCTGGAAGCCATCACCATCTGAGATTCTTAAATGTTCTGAGAGCACCAGGTTTCTGAGGGACTGTCACGTGGAAGGAAGGGAGATGGGGTGGGATGGGGCAGTGGTATACAGGGAAGCAGATGAAGCACAGAATAATTAAGAACAGAGCCTTGAGATAAATAGTTCAGGGTTTAATTCCCAGTTTGCCTCTTACTTAGGGCAAGAAAGGTTACCTTTCTTAACATCTCCTGCTTCAGTCAGCTCCCCCCTTTGCACAATGGGGCTCATCAGACCTACTAGAGATTTTCTATGAAGATTAAATAGCACAATTGTGCAGAAAATTAGCACAATGTTTGGAAGACACTGAATGGAACCTAAAAAGAAAAACCAATGCACGGGGTCACATGTGCGACATGATAGAATGGTTTAGTCTCAAGTTCCCATACTCTTTTTCTTTCATTTTTTTCCTACGACGATAAAAAAAAAAAAATTCTCTGGGAGAGGCATCTGGGCATATGCATAGAATCAGAAGAGGAGCTCTGGCTCTGTGCCTGCTCCTCTGCTTTCTGTAGGCAGATGCTAGGCATTGTGCTGAGCAGGTTACGAACGACTCCTATCACATATGCCTGCAGCCCGCATCTTTGTTGTTATCATACTAATAATAATACTTGCTTTGTCAGATTGTTGAAGGATGAAATGAGCCAGTGTGCAAAGAGCACAGTGGCTAACATATAAAAGCCCTCAATAAATGGTAGATGTTTGTCCTTTTTGCCACCTTAGCCATCACTGCCACCAGAACTCCAACCCGGCTCCAGAACCACTCTGTCAGGTGACTCGCAGCCATGCCCTTGTGCTGCCGTGCCCGCCAGTCTCTCTGGCATCGTGTTGACTTATGCGCTGCTAGAAATATATGGTGTTCAGTCACATGTTTGCAAATGACAGATCATTAAGGAAGCACCGAGAAACTAGGGCAAATCAATACAGAGCACAAATGGCTGAAATCCCCATCAGATGTTCCCATTGTGTTTACTGGTGCCGGAAGATGTTCAGATGTTTGATTTGTATGTTTGTTTTTATGCTAGTTCTATTAAAGCAGTTTTGCAGCCTGAAGAATGTTTGCCAAACAAAGAAAGACACATGTGCCATTTAAGAGAGACCTAAAACCGCTGTTGGCTTCAGACACCTCTCTGAATGTGACAGTTTTTGCTGATGCTAATGCTTCTTTTCATCCTTCACTCCGAATTTTTGTCACTGGGAATATGGATCTGTGCTTGTTCCAGGCTGTATAAAACCCACCAGGGGCAATCTGCTGCATAGAAACTTTGTGTGTGCACATGCACTGTGGGCTTACCCCCTTGACAAAGGAGCCACTTCCCTGAGGATGACTAGGGAATGACTAAAAAAATGGAGATGTCTCTGCTCCAAATGGGATTCAGCAAAGCTCAGTAGTGGAGAGTTCAGGTTTTTGAATGGGACGAACTTGAGTTTCATCCTGGCTTTAGCTCTTCCTGGCTGTGTGAATTTGGACAAGTGACTTAACATCTCTGAGCCTCCATTTTCTCACATCTAAAGTGGGGATGGTGATAATGAATAGGATTTGCCTCAGAGAGGTGTAAATATTAAGATAAAGCATGTAAAACTCTTAGCCTAATGCCCGACTTACAAGCACCCGATAGCGATTAGCTCTTACCATTGTCATTATTCCTACCCTCACCTTTACTTCGAGTTTGAAGGACACTGACTGTTCACAAGTACACCCCCCCAGACAAATTCTGATGCCCCCTGGGACAAGGTTAACCCACATCGTGGCACTTGCCATGGCCTTAGCCCTCCGTAAGGGGTCCGGTGTCCAACCAGGACCCACAGCAGCCTAAGCAGCAGAGAAGCTACAGAGACAAATACCGCCCCTGGAGTGTGCACGTCTGACACATACAGTATGCACAGAGCCATCCCTGCAGAGATTGGAGTTCTTTGTTCAAAACCACACCTTGGCACTCTATTTGCATATTTATATATCCCCGCATCTGTACTGCGTCTCCCTCAACTCCTACAGCCTTTGTACAAAATACCAGCCTCTGCAGAGGCTGCCTGATGTCTAGGCACCAGTGCTGGGGTCTTAACCTCCCAAATGCCTCTGTGACTTTGGGGAAGTCACTTTAGCCTCTAGGCCTCAGTTTCTCTGTTTTCAGAAAGAAAGGCAGTATGTCCAATGGGTGGGAGCTGATGTCAGTTCTGCCCCTTACTAGCTCTGTCACTGCGGACAGGCTATTTGATCCCTCTAGGTTTGATTTTCTGCATCCACAAAACGAGGCCAACACAGCTTGCCTCATAGATGTAAGGATTAAGAGAGAACAGACTTCAATCCACTTGGCCTCATGAATGGTAGCTCTTCCTGTTTGTTCTATGAGCCATGGAACTTGGTTCTGTGATGGACCATCTTGGGCTGTTGCTAGCCCCAGATTATTAAGCTCCTCAAGGGGACAGGTACCACGTGTTGTTCATTGGTTCATCCCTCCCTTGGCTCTTATGCCCATCACTAAAGTGGAGGTTAATTGATTATGAATTGCACAGAGGGCCAGCTGATCTCACACGTGGCGCCAACCTGACTCACCTGGGCTCCTGGCCTGCGGCTGGGAGCGGTAGAGCCTCTTGCAAAAACTGAGGAGGTTGCCATCGTTACAGACTGTGGCTCTCCCCAGAGGCAGCCTCCGGCCACAATCCCTTGCCAAAGTGGCAGGTGAATCACAGGATTCCTGGAGAGCATTTTCCACCTGACTGGCGGCCCCAGAGACCCACAGAGCTGCTGCCTTGGCCGAGAGATCCCTGCTGAACTCTGCTCAGCTGGAAAACAGGAATGTCCTTGGACCTTGTCAGTCAAGGCAGCCTGCCCTGAGTCTGCTGCCTCCGTGGGTGTCTGGATCTGGGAGCTCACAGACTCCGAGACCTGGTGGCTTGCTCGTGTGCCTTACCATGAGCCAGCCAGGCCCCTGTCCAGCCAGCCTGTGCCCATGTGCCCAGTAGAATATGCTCCCCGCCCCTCCAGCAGGCCACAAAGTCTTTCCTAATAGACCGTGGCAGTCTCATTTGTCGACTCCATTCATCCAGCAGCCAAGAATGATGGGTCCTGATGCTCCCTCTCTCCTCCCACCCGCCCTTCCTCTTCTTCTCCACCCCCCCCCACCCTTCCTTTGGCCCGGAGAGTGATTTGTCTGTGTTATGGGTAGGCCTGACAAACCATTCCACATTAGCAGCTGAGATGTTGTTTGAAATGGGAAAATTGCTGGCAAACTGCTCCATTAGCGGTTCCAGTAACAGATACTCTCTTCCCCCAATGAAGATGAGATCGCAGAGGCACAAATTAATACGACTGTCTCTGTGACTCTGCAGCGGGGATTACTCTTCAAGATGAATGGGCTCATCCCCGCCAGAAATGCACCCACTAGATGTAACCTCCAAGGGAGCCACTTCCGCCCGTCTGTTCCTCCTGCTCCCGCCGTCCCTCCTTGCACACGCTTTTTTGGGCGTCTTCCCAGCCGAGGGTTCAGGGAACGTCCATACCAAATGGGGAGGTGATGAAAAGAGCCATGCCTTGGAGAAAAGGGAGATGAACGAGAAGGAGAGGCTGAGTGCTTAGCCGAGTCCAGGGCGTCCCTCACCACCTCTAACAGAGGGCCCTGCCCCTCACTCAGGCCTGTGGCCCACCACACCGGTTCTTGGTGACCAGAAGTCATCTGAGAGGCGAGAGAAGAAAGCACGGAGGTGCTTGCTCACTCCCTGTGGCCCCTTCCCTCCAAGGAAGTTCTGGGCTCTGGGCCTGTAGCATTTCTTGTCATGCTGGAGTCGTAGGAGAGGAAGCAATTCAGGAAGGTCTGCAAGGTGGTAACACCATGGATTCTAGCAGCAGACGGGGGGGCGGGGGGGGGGTGGTCCAGCTGGGGCCCAAAGGGCCCTCAGGGTGCCAGGGAGCCGGTTTGATGGCTGTCAGGCTGGGAACCTAAAGACTTAAAGGCCATTTCTCCAACACATTAGAACAGCCCATTGGAAACCCCAGAAACAAATATCAAATGTTGTTATTTATTGTATATTGTACTCCTGAAACTAATAAGTCGGTTATATCTTAATTAAGAAACAAGCCAGAAGTGAAGTCAGCCATTGTCGTTTCTGCCTGTTCGGTACCCCCGTGGCAGGGGGGGTTGAGTCTTTAACTGAAAGGTGACATGTTTCTCTGGCAGATGGGCATGGCTGGCCCACAGGCCATTTCTTCTTTTTCCCTTTATCCCTTTGACTTTTTCAGCACTCCGTTGCTACAGCTTTTTTGAGGAAGACCTCTGCCTTCAAAGACGGCTTATAATAAGCAAGAGCCAGAATCGTCAATTACTTTTCTCATTTTTCCAGTGGCCATTAGGAAGTGGGATGGGAGCTCCATCCACCAGAACACGAGTGTCCAGCTTTCACATAGTGTTTGCCTGGTGATCTGGAACCAGTAATGGGTGCCGTGTGATGAGGAGGACCGTCCTGTCCTCGAGGCCCTCAGCCACCACCTGTAGACAGGTGTGTGGTTAACTGACTCTTCTCTGCTCTGTTTCTCAGACGCCTGGAACAGAACTCCATCAAATCCATCCCTGCTGGAGCCTTTACCCAGTACAAGAAGCTGAAGCGAATGTGAGTTTCCCCTGGGGAGAGAGGAGGCCGATGTTTTCATGTGGGGGGTGACGTGTCCTGTGTCGCGGGCAACCCGCCCAGTGGACAGCCTGCGTCACATTCTTCCTGGAGAGTTCAGTGTCAAGCCTGGAATGTGCTCTGAGATGGGGAGGTATGGCTCACGAGTGTTGCTTTCCGATGATGAGGTATATGGATTTAGACACCTCAGAACGCAGGGTCTCTCCAACTAGAGCAAAGTACAGTTATCTGGGTGAGAGGTGGAGCTCGGTTGGCTAAGGAAGCCATACCACCATTTTGATTGTCGTCGCTTCCATGATGTGGACCTGAAATGGGAGTGTCAGTAAAGCTGGGACAGTGCCTCGTGTCAGTCTGCAGCACCCTAACCAACATGCCCGCAGCCACGCACACACTCATCCAACAAGGAGCAAGCGTCTGCCACGTGCAGGGACTGCAGAATCTGTGGACAGAGTGCGCACTAAAACCAAGTCTGCTCTCGGTGGAGCTTGCATACTTGAGTGAGTGGGAGAACACAGGAGAGAAACAAAAACCAGAAATTGGCTAAGTACTAGGAAGTAAAACAAAGGAAGGGCCCACAGAGGCCTCTCTGTGCGGGTGTCCCAAAGGAAGTGTGCGAATGAGGAGCTCTCAGGAGAGAGAGCCAGTGAAGAGCTGTGGGGAGCATGTGCTGGTGGTTTGCAGAGCTGCAAGGAGGATGGGAAGGTGAGGGAGACGGTGGTGGGATTGTGTTGGAGAGGTAGGTACACAGGGGCCAGATCCTGTGGGCCCTTTAGACCATGGTAAGGACTTTCTGTTCTTTGTAAGTGAGGTAAGAAGACTTGGGCCCTTCCTCATCCTCCAACCACATATATCGTGCCTGTGATTATCCCCACCATACCCATTACCAGTGCACCCAGGATCACTGCCACCGCTGTCTCCTGTCAGTACCTGGGGGACAACAGCAGTGCTGTTCCTTCTCTACCACAGCGCCCCTGACAGCATCAGGCATCATGGCCCTCATACCCCCCATGGTGGCACCATCATCAGCACCACACTTCCCCAACCTGTGACTGCCCTGAGCCCTGCTCTGTGAGTCACTCAGACCAGGGAGCTCAGAAGGGAGGCTAGTAGGATTCAGAGATGGCCCGGCCATTGCAAGCATAGATATTAAGAATCTGGGAAAGAGACACCTTTCCCTTTTCTGGGCTGAGAAATCATTCATCATAGTCCAATCATCCAAGTGCTGTTTTCATTCCCATTTCCTTACCCTCTCTGGCCCCCACAGAGGAAGAGAGAGCAGGTAGAAATATGCACGGACTTGATCTCGCGCCCTTCCGCTGAAGGCTGATTCACCGGTTTCCCTTGAGTAGGAGGGCCTCCATTAAAGAGGTTAAGCGTCTGCTGACTCCTTTTATGTTAAAAATAAACATCCCTAAGAAACAGTGGCATTGGTAGGCTTTACCCTAGGATCTTGGGAAGGCAACTTCCCATCTCCCTGGAAATCCAAACCAAACAAGATTTTCTCCTGGTACAATTCCAGCAGTAGAAACCAACATAATGAGCCAGCCCTGAGCACATACTTTTTTCCCCTCCCCTTGGCAGCATTCTTGCTGGAGGAGCTGTATAAATATAGGCCTTAATATTTAAAACCTTGGGCCATTAATCTCCTGGTCTCCCTGCTTTCCCAGCTCACTCCATCCCCCCCCCCAATTCATTTTTAAAGCCTGGCTTGATTATGCAGCCAGATAGTAATTTCAGTGAAAAATGACAAGTTCAGTCACTGCCCCAACCTATATCTCTTGCATGATTTAAGTTACTGCTCTAATTTTTTGTGAAGTCCAGGTAATTTAGAGCTTGGCTATGTTTTACTGTCCTTTCTTCATCCCATTGGAGTTGTCATGATCTGAGCATTCAAAATTCATAAGACCTTCTCAGTCACGACCTGGGAAGGGAATTTAATTTTTGATCACTTCTAATGCTACTGATATTTATTATGATGCCCTTTTCCCCCCCAAGCAGATGGTGGTAGGGAAGAGAGAACAGTTAAAAATTTCTCCAATTAACAGAACTTCACAAAACAAGGTTGAAGTATGATGGCTTGGGAGAAGTAGGGCCCCTGGTGAGAATGGATTTTAAAACCAACCCTAAGTGTGAATTCCTCCAAGGTGTACATGACCACTCTCTCTAACAGAAGTTTCCCTTCAACTAAGCATGAAACACACCCTCCTTGTATCTCTAATAAAAAAAAAAAAAAGAATTTTCCTGAAATGAATGATTTTGTCCCTATTTCTCGTGACCAGCTTAGTATAAAAAATACTTCCAGGTAAAAACTAGTATCACAGTAGAGAGGCCACTTATGAGGAGAGTAGTAGGCACTAGAGAGGAGCCCCCGGTCTTCCAGGGCTGGTTAACTGGCGGCGCTAGCAAAAGGGCCATAGCTGTGTGGTTTGGCCAGAAAGCCGTGTTCTTTCTTTCTTTCTTTCTTTCTTTCTTTTTAAGATTTTATTTATTTATTTGACAGAGAGAGATCACAAGTAGGCTGAGAGGCAGGCAGAGAGAGAGGAGGAAGCAGGCTCCTTGCTGAGCAGAGAGCCTGATGCGGGCCTTGATCCCAGGACCCTGGGATCATAACCTGAACTGAAGGCAGAGACTTTAACCCACTGAGCCACCCAGGCGCCCAGGCATGTTCTTTCATTTCCGTCTCCCATTTCTGCGCTCTTAGATAGAGTAGGATTCCACAGGCACCAGGACTTGCTAGTGTCCCACAGCCATATCCCCCGCTCTGAGCCTTGCCAGCAGAGAATTTACCACCTTGGTTCTGAACTGTCTGGAAAGTCCACTGCCCCTTGGCCATCCAGAGTGTAAGCCCTGGGGCCTAGGATATGTCTGAGACTGACCAGATTGGAAAGCACAGTGGCCTAAAGGATGACCCTGGACCAAGTGCATGGGGATCACTGGAGATAGGCTATGCATGCAGGTTTCCAGCCCCCTTCCCCCTGCTGGCCGGAGCAGACTCCCTGGGCGAGCACTTTAGTAAACACCCCAGTGATGTTTGAGAACCGCTGATCAAGAGTGACCCAGACCCCTGGAGGCAGCTCAGGCCCACCTGCTGTGGGTCAGGAGGGTTCGAGCCTGGAGCTCAGTGAGGGCAGCAGCCTTCCCCAGCCTGCCTTCTCTCCGGCGCCACTGCCTTGTGTATCCGTCATTATGAAGTGAGGGAAAGCTTGAGGTGCTAAACACATAGCTGTATCAAGTCACCTGCGGCTCTAGGTCCTTCACCTTTTCAGGCTGCCGTTTGCCTTCTGCAGAATTAAGAACTAAAATGAAGTGACCACCAGGGGCAATTCCCAGCTAAACTAGCACTTGTCCACTTCTGGTCCCCATCACTTCCAAGACCACAAGACATCCCGCTGTGCTACAGAGAAGAGTGCGTCCGATAGGCCAGCTGTGGCCTGAACACCGCTTGGCCCTGACGAGGCTAAAACAGAGGGCTCCCCCCCAACCCTGCACCCCAGAATTTCCTCCTGCATGCTAGAGGTCTAAGTAACTTGAAGGGGCATCCCATAATCAGGAAGACAAAACAGAACCCAAAACAAAACAGAACCCCAGGCTGGCTCAGCAGTCTGATCTGAGCACAGACCCCGTGCGCTGGACTGACGTGCCTTGCGAGGCAGGCAGGCGGAGGGCGAGCAAGATTAGGATAATCCAGGGCATTTGCTTGTTAAGACTCTTCTACAAAAGTGGAGCGCCAGAGAAAAGCCTGGTGTAAACTGACGAGTCTGTAGCACAATCCAAGGATTTGTGAGAGGCGATCTTGCCAGCTAAAGGGATAAGCTCGACAGCTGTGCCTGAGAAGCCTTAACCTGTGAAATATCTTTCAACTTACTGGCTTTGGAACCAGGGAGGGAAGGGAGGAGAGGCCTAGGAAAGGTGGACTCGCAGCCCTTTGAAGGCTATTATAAGGAGGGGAGAAACAGACGCAGGGACTGTGCTTCAGAGGCTGGGGGCGGGGTGTCTGGCCTCACCGGAGGCAGTCGCTTAAGAATCTGCTTAGCTGTGCTTTCTTCTCCATACTCCCTCATCTCCTCCTTGTTGACCCTCCAAGACCCCAGCTCTCTCTTTCCTACACAAAAGCAAAGACCCATTGATTTATTTTGTTAAAGGAAAGAACCGGAGAGGTGCACTGTCTCTGGAAATTGGAGCAGCTCACCTTCCAATGATAGGAGCCCAGAGGCAGCACTTGAGCCAAGGACTCAGAGAAAAGTCTTCTGCCTCAGTGAGGTGCCATTAGCAAGAGCTAGAGGCTGGAGACTCAGAAGTCACTGGGATGCAGGAAAGGGGCAACCTCTGGGCTCCAAGGAGGAGCCATTCCTCACGCAGCCTCCGCTCGTCCTCGGTACCCCACAGCCCTGGGCATCACCCCCGCTCCCCGGGGTCATGCCCGTCTGAGGAGCACTGCCTCAGAGTGCACAAATCCACACCTCAGAGCCATCCCATGAGAATCTCCTGATGTGCTTGCATCACGTGACCTGGAGGATGCATCGAACCAGACAGAGACTTCAGCCACCGCTCAAAACCTCTTTTCAGGTCAGGAAGGAAAGGTCACTGGGGAGGTGAAATGACTCAGGACAATATGGGGAAGCAAATCAGCATTGGCTGAGGCATGTGACAAGAGGAGGATGCATGCCCAAACCCTGGCCTGTGTTTGGGTGAGGGCAGCTTCTGCTTCGTTTATGCTCTAATTGTTTGGTGATGCCACAAGGCCCTGGTGTGTCTGGGTGCCGTCTTCCCTACAAAGGGAGGCCTCACATGGGCAAAGCCATACATCAAAGTCAAGATGCTGTGGGTGAGCATTCTTTGAAAGCCAAGAAGAGTGAAACGAATGTAGTATATTCATCAAGAGGTGGTTGAACTGAAGGGTCTTTAAGCCCTTTCTATTGTACTATGAATAAATAAACTGATTAATTCTCACCATTTTAAATATCTGAAGTGCTTGATTCACACCTCGGAATGACCGTATCACACCTTGGAGCTGTGTTCTCAGACTCTCCCATTAATGTTTTTTAGAGACATCAGCAAGAATCAGATATCGGACATTGCTCCAGATGCCTTCCAGGGTCTGAAATCACTCACATCACTGTAAGTGGGGAGCAGAGCCGCGTGGGGGTGGGAGGGTGGCAATGGGAGAGGGATGTGTCCATATATTTCAGGAGGTGTTTATCAAGGCTTTATGTTCCCTTACACACTTGTGGCAACCTGGTAAAAGAAACAAATATTTCTTCAGGGGAAATTGATCTTGGGGAATATTTCTACAACCAAATGCATTATTTTTATTGATTAAGTGCCCAGCAGCCTTCCCAGTTATTGGCTTCTAATTCAAATGCATCTTCTGCTCTACCTGCACTTTCCCCTCCCTCCCATGTGCCTCAGCAGCACTCTCTAGGGAGCTGGAGGGACAGAAAGGTAATGTATGTTTACCACCAGCGTGCCCACTTCGCTCATCTGTGTGACCTTGTCAAGGGAGAAGCGAATCTTCCCCTGATTTTCAGGCTTTTCCTCCAAACCAACCTCATGGCCTTTGTTCTGAGTAAGCATCCACCCCATCCCAGAAAGCCTTCTTTTCTTGGCTTTCGCAACCCTAGGGTAGGCTCCTGGGCGGAGCCACGGCCTTGCCCACCAGGGACTCAGAGATCCACAGGGGCAAGAAGGCGTGGAGCTTTGTCCTGATTCTGTCAGTGACTCACCACGTGGCACAGGGGATGCCACTGAGTCTACTGTATATTTTCCCACCAGACAAAATGGGGATAGGACTGTCTTTCCTGCCTAACTCACATTCAGTGGTGACCATGATTCAAATAATTGGCAGTACCTCTGAAGCCCTTAGGGTGTGCCAGGGGTCTTGCAGGTTTAATCCTCATAACAACCTAAAACAGAGACTCTCTCTTCATCTCTCTTTTGCAGTAGAAGGAGTCAGGTGATCTAAGTTCCACATAGACAGGAATTTTTATCTCTCTTGATCCTGCCTGAATCTCTGGCACCTCGAACAGTACCTGGCACATAGTAATTACACAAAAATAAAGTTTGTCGAATAAGTATAATTATCCGAAGTCCACAACTGGGAGAGGCAGGATTTGAACCCAAGCAGTGCGACTCCAGAACCCATGCTCTCAATCCCCCTGCGATGCTATGCTGCCTTCCCAGATAATGTGAAAAATACACACGAAGACACAAGAAAGGTATCAACAGTTGATACTATTTATATCATTGGATGAGCCGCCCACTGAGTAGGAGCGAGGATCCTCAGAAGCAAGCTGTCAATGCTTTGCTTCTCTCTGTAACCTGGTTGCTTAATTTATGAGTAGGCAGGTAACAAGATACACATTTCCCTCACCGGGCCTCATCCCACTGGGAAGGTGCTGAGGACAGGGAAGTCTCTTGATTCAGCTGTTGCCTGCTGCTTGCAGAGTAAATTAGTTTCATTTATCGAATAGAACATCTGGCTGGGATATCAAAGACAGGATTGTATGTGAGATTAGTGTCTGCTTATTGTGCGGAAGATCACAGAAGAGCAGAGAGAGAGGCTGTGTGCTGCCAGGATCCTATCCCTGCCCCCACCCTCCCATTCCCCTTATCTGGTTTCCCTCTGCTGGAACTTGGGCACCATCGGAGGACTGTGAGATGCTTCTGGTTCTGCAGAGGGGGAAAAAAAATTCAAAATCTGGTTGCCAAACATGAAACTGGCATCCCACTAGCCAGTTTTGAAACACACTGGGGCCATAAGGAATGTGCCCCCTCACCTCTAATTTAATGCATTCATTCATTCGAGTAGGTGCCAACTAGGCACATAGAACGTGACAGTGAACTGGATAGACAAGACCCTTGGTCTCAAGGAGCTTGGAATGCAAACATACCCAACCCAAACTCAGGAGTGGCCAAGCTAAAGGGCAGGAAAACCTTGCCCATACACATTCATTTGTTCTTTCACCAAATACTGTGCAAGGCCCTGTCAGCTCTCAGATCTAGGGACCTAGCCATGAGCAAGCCACACACCACACATGTGGAGCTGACATTCAAGGGAGCTGAGAGGTAGAGGCACAGAAAAATGTTTGAACAAACGAATACAGAAGTAATAGAACATGACGTAATGAAAAGTGATGAAGAAATAAAAACAGGGTGACAGGTGGTGAAAACATTAAAATATTCAGGAGAAGCTTCCCAAGGAAGAGATGTGTGCCCCCAGACCTGAAAGGTGGGAAGAAGGTAGTCAAGTAAGGATTTGAGAGCAAAGCCAGGTGGGTGTACACCCAGATTGCTCCAAGGTAGCCCCACAGCCCTCTTCGGTCTGCCGGAGAATGGTTTTGACCCCCTATGTTAGAGCTGTCCCAAATGGAAGTATGATGGGTCATATGAGGATGCCCTGCCCAAGTCCCTGGTCTCACCACCCACCAGCTATCACTACACCAGCAGCTTTGACATCAGCCGAGATGAGCAGACAGTGACGCTACAGCGTTTGGCACAGAGAGCGGTGGGACATTAATATGAATTACAAATGTGAGCCTGAGCCATCATGCTGACTTTTATTTACTCATTAATTGGTTGAAACATTAATGAAACACACCCGCCGGCTGAGTGAGACACTCTTTTTCCTCGTGGCGTCTGGAAAATAGGGGGTTTGGTTTATCACTCCCATTTACTATTTCCTGGCCCTAATATTTTGTCTCCTCAAAGACGTGTAACAGCCTGGATTTGCAGTCTGAGCGGGGATTGAATATTGCACTCATTCAGTGTACTTCAGGCCCCAAGAGGAAACTGAAAGGAAAAAACAAAAAGAAAAAAGAAGCCCTCCTCAGCTCAGTTTCCTCTGGACCGAGAGAAGCAGGCTGTGCCACGTATGAGAGCAGAGAGAGGCCAGCAGTGTCTTTGGTGCCTATGTGGAGGACCAACCGGACCCCCTGGGCCCTAGGCCAGAGAGGCTGACAGCAGAATTCTTGCCCAAGCCCTGCCCCTCCCCCAAATTTCCAAAGGCCAGACCATGAATAGGAGACACAGTGTGAGGGACCCTGTAGCTCTGACAGAGAAAGGGGTAAAAGAATTCAGCGTTTCTTGGTTCCTGGGGCTCAAAGAAGGGCTGGAGTGCAGAGGCCAAGGCTCCGAGGTCATAGTTCCTTGCTCTCCAGTGCTTCCCGAGCGCCAGACCTGGACTCAGCAGTCCCTATGCCATCTGGATAGGACCCCAGACACCCAGAGCCCTGTCTGGATGGATGATTAAAGAACTCAGCTCAGGAATTCCTAGGATGTAATAGCATATTAAAAGGAAACGTTCTATAGGCTGGGCTCAGCCTGATCAATACCCATTGAAGACAAGAAGACTCAGGGCCGGCCAGCTTCCCACACATCTTATTTATTGCCGAGGTGTGAGTCCTATTAGCCACTCAGGGAGGCGCTACAAAGGCACTGCCGCTCCCTGTTGTGGATTATTTATTGAACTAGGCTGCCCAGAGGTGAAACAGGATGGAGCCCATTTCTCCTCGCCTCCCACACAGCCTGCCTCTCCAGTCCCTGGTGGCACTCGCCTGCTATCCCACTGGTAAGGAGGAGGGGTGAGGCCAGCCAGAGAAGGAGATGCTCTGAGAAACCCCACCCACCCACCCTCTGGATTTGGCCGAGGCAGCCTCTGCAGGAGCGGGTTTGAGTGGCCTTGCCTGCTCCTGACCGCTCTCTTCTCTGCTCTTTTGCAGGGTGCTCTATGGGAACAAGATCACTGAGCTTGCCAAGGGACTGTTTGATGGGCTGGTGTCCCTACAGCTGCTGTGAGTAGGCCCCTTGTCGCAGTGTATGTCTCGGGGACCCTTTGTAGGTTCTTCTCTGCAAACTTTGAGCCATGCTCTGTATAGATCTTTTGACTTTGCACACACCAAAAGAAAAAACAAAAAATCTAAGCTGCCCACCCCACACCTCCGTCACCTCTTTTGGGTGTAAAGAAAGCTAGGAAGTTGGCAGAGAGAGGCCAAGGTCAATGTAAACAAATCTAAATGCTGCAGCTCCGGAGCCTGGCCTGGGCATGAGTCACTGACCATGGATCTGGGTGCTCGGAATGAAGCCTGAGTTGAATCCTACAGGGGGAAGCATCTTGCAGGAGTGTGCTAGGAATGTAGGGAACTAAAACATTGACACACCATATTGCAAGAAAGCTGAAACGGAGCTGCTGACAGGCATGTGACCTTGAAGAAGGGTGGGGTGGGGGGTGAAATAACTATACAGAAGAGCATAATCAGTCACCAGTGTGACTGTATCTGAGTAAGGTGTGGCTGAGGGGCGAAGTGTTTATTTAAAGGAAGATTTGTTGCCTCGAATTTTAAACTCTGGGATTATTTATTTGCATTTATTTCATTCTGGTCATTTGAGCTTAAATGTTTGAAGAAGATAATTGAACCATGATGTGAAGAGGCAAGGAGAGGAACTTAGCCGGTCCTGTATGTTAAGATTTTATGATGGGGGTGAGTTATCTCTGGTCTGTGATGAGGTAGCCATGGCATCTACGTGTGTGCGCAGTGGGTGTGGTAGTATGTGTGTGTGCACACACTTCCGTGCCTGCTTGGTGACCGTCACAGTTCCTGGGGGTGTGGGAGCAGTGGAGAAGACTGAGGTCTCAGAGAGGTATATGACTTGCCCTCAGTCACACAGCAAAATCAGTGTGGAGACTGGAGAAGGCCCTCGGCCCTCTGAATGGAGGTACATCTAAGGGCCGATGAGTGAGCGAGTGTGTCCACGTGTCTTTGTAAAACCATCTCCAAGTCACAGGCAGTGAGGAAGGGGCCCCCACCTCCCCGTGTGCAGTTAAGCAAATCGGCAGTAGAAGTTTGCAGATCAGGGAGTCAAGCTGGTCTCTGGCTGGAAGGGAGGCCGGATGCAAGAGCAGAGAGAGAACGGTCGGCAACACTTTCTCAGGGTGACGCCCAAAGACTCTTGAAGGAAGAGGAGGTGAGACTCTTCCTCAGTCCCTACCCTTCCCGTGTCCTGTAAGGCTCAGGCCTGGACAGGGTCTCCCAGCACAGTGCAGTCGGGGACATCACACCCGGCGGCTTTCCAGGTAGCACGTCCGTCTACAAGCAATAGCTGGGTTGGGTTCATTGAAGCTGAAAGCAAGGGAAAGAAGATTCCGTGACTTTTTCTCTCTATCTCCCCTCATCTCCGTCTCCACATCTGTCTCACTCTGTGAGTCTCTGTGTGGGCCATATGGGTTTCAAGGGTCCCAGCCCTCAGGTGAGCCTTGAAGGCTGTTTGTTAAAATGACACACCAGGGCTCTGCAGGGAGCTGGGTGTTTCACAGATGGTGTTCTTTGCTTGTAGCAAAGAAACTCTAAGTTGTAACCACCACCATAAGGCTAGCTAACTGTAGCTATTAATCCCCGGAAAGAAGCCGTAACAATAGCATAGGCCATGAGGTAGATTTGGGGGTGTTGTGTTCCACTGGGCTGGGATGAGTATCCCTTTACAATCTGCGTGTCTGGTGTGGACAGGAAAATGCCCTTGCGTACATTAAGGAGAAACCTAGCATGCATCAAATTGCCTAGCCCAGGGCATGGCTTGTTGCAAAGATCAATAAATGCATGGGCTGCGGTGGAGGGTATGTGGGGGGGTGCATGTTTTTTAAAAACGGAAATGTCTCCCAGCTTGGAGCTGATGGCAGTGATGATATTAATAGAACTCACAGGATTTTGCATGGGCTGGGAAATCAGCTCTAGTTCAATCTCACGAAAATTTTGAGCAGATGGAATGGAGTGGCTAGGAGTAAAGACAAAGCATCCCCCGCCCCTCACACGCGCCCTAGAGTTGACACAACTTAGGCAGGCTTGCTTTCCAGAAAGAACCAGCAACCGCAGCCCGTCATTGGGCTTTGACCTGCAGCTGAGCAGTTGGAAAGCATGTCCTGATTAGATCTAATTTAGCGTCCAGCCCGCTGTAGATTGGATTTCTCCTTGTTAGAGTGGAGACACTCTGATAAGGAGGCTCTGATTAGAATACCCTGGTAGTCTGGGTAATTTCCTCTCCTTTGACTCGAAGGCTTTTTGCAAGAGGTTTGTGTTTATTTTTCTCTCTCCGTTTCTCAAATTATTGGTACATCACAAAGTCAAGCTGTCTCCACCACATGAAGTGATCTCGGCTGTTTCCTTTCTGGCACTGGTCTCGAGGCTGCCCGTAGCAAAGTGGGTGTTGAGTTGTCCTGCCTGCACCCCCTTGTCCCATTTCTCCACATTTTTCAGCCATCCCGCCAAATTTGCCCAATCCCTGGGTTGTCCTCCTGGGACGTTTTCTTAGCTTTGTTGCAGCAGATGGCCAACACGCGGAGTAGAACATCTCAGGCTTCAGAATTTCTCAGAAACTGCCACAGACGGGTCTACGTGGGAAATTTTCAAGTCCTGGGAGTGACCCTCTAAACCTGACGCCCTGTCCTCTGGGTGTCAGCCTCGAAAGAGTCACCTCCTTTAGTTTAAGTCCCAGAATCTTAGCGGTCAAAGGAACTTCAGGGCTCCAAGCACAGTCCCCTACCCAACTGGTGCAGAAACCCCTCCCACGCCCTCTATGACAAATGCCATTTCTTTTTGCCGTACGTCATCACCGTGCACTGAGAAGGTTAGGAAGTTCTTTCTTATACTAAACCTCAGTAATGGCTTCTGGGAAACTCAGAAAAAGCTATTCTCAAAGGCTTCAAAGATTTCAAAATAGTATGGCTCCCTGTAATTCATCCCAGACAGGCTCAGTTCCTGCAGACGCTCATCAGAGGGAGCGTGTGGTGCTGGGGGAACGTCCGGCACCCACGGGACCAGAAATATGCTTAGAGACTCCCTCCTAAACCACTAAGAACTCACATGTCCCACAGGAAGACCTCTCAGAAGCCACAGTTAGGACAGGATGTGCCACTGCACGCATGCTCCCAACTCCAGGGATGGCCGCAGCTGGATGACCAGAGAGGTGACCTGTCCTCTTGTCCTGGGCTGCACCTGTCCCCTTCCTCACCAGAAACTTACAGTCAGTGCTTAGGATGCCCCTGTTCCTGTCCATTCCCCTGCCCACCCAGGCTCCTAGGCTCCTGGGACATCAGCCAGTCGAGTGCCCCCAGATCTCTCACTTTGTAGCTCAAAGGTCAACCTCTCCCAAAGCAAGAAAAGCCATCAGCACGTCTCTAGAACCATCACTTTCTCGTCTGATGGGCGGCTGCCAGTTACGCTGCTTCAGCTCCCCCAGGAAAGAAAAAGCATTCCCTGATTGTATGGCCTGCATAGGAAAGTCACCTGAGTGGGGTGGGCTGTCATTTGAGGCAGAAGCTTTCATGTAAATTCTGGCTGTGATCGATGTTAAGCCAGCCCCAAGAGATCTTAAACCAAACCAGACTGTCTTTGGGCTGGAATAAGTTAAGACAACCCAAGCACCTGTTGTTTGATTTTCTTGGAAGGCAAACAAGACCATTTGAGAATCTTAGAGTTTGCCAAGCAACATGCCAGTTACAGGGCAGTAAGCAAAACTTCACTCTCATAGCTCACTTTCCCTCACCAGCTGTTTCTCAAATAATATTAGTAGCCTCTAGCATTTATTGACTACTTAATATGCTCCAGAGCCAGTGCTAAGGGAATTTGATATGCTCATATGCTTCTCTAACCCTGACAATGATGCTAAGAGGAAGGTATTGTTGAAAGCCCCATTTTATGGATGAGGAGACTGAGGCGCTGGAGGGTTAAGTAGCATGGCCATTGTCACTCAGCAGGTAAGTGGCAGAACATTGGCACCCAGGCAGTCTAATTCTGGAGTCCATGCCAGAGACTCCTGCTTCAGCCCCAGTCCCAAGCAGATCTGCAGAGCTAGTTTGGGAATCCATGGAACATTCCTCACTCGCTCACACTGAGGAGGAGGTGCTGCTGAACTAACTGTATCTAGTTCCTTCGGCTGTGCCTCAGTATCAGTTGTGGGCTGCCTTCTCCCCAAGACTCCCTCTGTTTCCTTGGCATCCCACTAACCCCATGAGAGGGCATGAAAGAGCTGCTTGTCTTTAAAGACTGGGTCGAGCCAAGCTGATGAGAACTCTCGCCTGCAGGAGAAGCAAATCTGGTTTGTGATGCACTCTTGAGAGAGTACTTCTCCCCTTTCTCGTGTACCTGGGGCTTCCCAAGGAAGGCCATCAGGGAGACTGAAAGTCTGGGGCCATCCCATGCTTGGTCATCGAGTCAATGACTCACCCCTCTTAAAGGACTGATTAGCAAGCAGGAGGCAATAGAAAGACGAATGACCACCCTAGTCGCTGTTAAGGAAGGGAAGGAGCAAGCCAGGTCCGACTAGGGGAGTCCTTTGACCTCCTGAGAGCAAGTGACGGCTTTCCTGTCTGGTCTCTTGGAGTCTCCACTTCCCTCTGCTTGCACCCTGTTCCTAGAGTCGTCCTATGTCTGTGGACTCCGAAGAGGTCCCGATTCTCAGACAGGCCACCTGATGGCATTGCTACAACTTCCTTTGCATCAGGAATCACCATGACAACCCATAGCTGGTGACCAGCGGTGCAGCCATGATCAGGAGGGAAGGAAAGAGTCCCCTTTGTCCTTAGTTGGGCCTGGGAGGGCTCCTCCTATTTCCTCTCATGAGTGTTTAGCCCCACATGGCCCAGAGCAAGACTGGGCAAGGTTAGAGTTTCTGGACCAGGCAGCACCAGGCTCCTCTCCATGTCTGCCTGCAGAAGGTTCCTGAAGGTCAAAGTAAATCCCCCACATCATTTAAGGGTGAGAGCATAATATTTGTTCTAAGGTGAGAGAGTAGGATAAAGAAATTCAGGATGATAGAAAGTTAATTCTAGAAAATTAAAAAGAAAAGGAAGAGATTAATGAAGGAGGTTTGACTTTATACCCCACAGCTTAATTAGGGGTCCAAATTATCTCCCCAAATTGGTGTCCTCACTCTTAGTTTATGCCCATGTGTAATGGTGGTAAGTACTTTCAGGGAGAGAACTCTTTTAAGAAGGAGCCGTAGAGAGGGTTATGCCAGGCCGTTGTTGGTATCATCCTTCCCCTCCTGTGTATCTGCATCTGAGTGTTTACGAAACAGAAATGGACTCCCCAGCCTTGTGTTAGGAAAACGAGGCTCCACAAAGCAAGCCCTCCTCTCCCCCGCCCCCGCTCCACCGTGGCAGGAGCCTGGGCCATCTTCTTGTCCCATGGTCTTTCCTGCAAGGGCTTCGCTTATTTCCAGGAAGGGGGTCACTGTACTCTTTCTTGTCACCAGTTTTCCGAGAAAACCTTGCACTGTGGCGTCTGGAACATGCTTGTGGCATTTCCCGACAAACACCACAGAAGTAGGAGGAGTAATGTCACTGCTGTCTTCCACAGACCCGTGGGCAGGTGTGGAGAATATAAATACCACCCAGAATGTTAGCTCCAGCCACGGAATCAACACGTGGACTGCTAGAGTTGCCAAGGTGATTTTAATGCAATTTATCAGTAAACCCAACACCAGATGTTCGTGTTTTCCAAACCTTGCAGCAAAGGCCTGTGAGGTCCGTGAGACTCTTCCCTGAGGAGATGCAGACAAGGACAGGAGCAAAAACTGGGTCTTGGTGGCCTTCTGCCCCGCTGGCCTCTTTGGGGAAACTGGGTGTGGTGGGCCCTCTTCACCAATCAGGGCGGACCTCATCTCCCTCCCGTGGTTCCTTTTCCAGTGCCACCTGCGCCTGGAAGGAAGGGAGCTGCAGCTGCTCCCTGTGTTCGGAGCAGCTGGGACTCCCATGGCCAGGCCCGGCCAGGTCCCCTAGCCGAGGGACTTGAGTCACAAAGGCCCTCCTGAGCACAGATGCAGGGCACCTCCCCCCCAAACACTCTCTCCCTCTCCCCCCCACCCTCCCACCCCCACTCTCTCCCCAGCTCTGTGGTTCTCAGTGGCTTGTTTCCGGCCTTGCCTTTTCTGAAGGCAACAGCTCTGGAAAGGATTATGTCTTAGCAGTGTCATGTCGTTATGTTGGTTAGTCAGTGGGCTGAGGGCTAATACCTCTTGACACGGAACATATGTGGAAGCCAAACGTGCTCTGAAAAGAGGCGTGGCAGAGTGCCTCGTTAGGGCTCACACTTGGAAATAAACTTAGAAGGTGATGTCCATGCGCTCCCACTCCCGGATGCGCTGCTCTGCTTAATCTCTTCTGAAGGGAGCGTGGCTCTTTTTTGTTTTATTGTAGAATCATCACTAAGTCCAGGGGAGTGGCAACGGGGAACATTCTGCCACCTCCTTCCAGAAGCATTAGGCGATTCCCCAGGTCCATTCGTGGTCATCAGGGTGGCGTCGTAGGTGCCAGCCGTCCTCGGGCTAAGATGGCTTGGATCCACTTCTCGCCTACACTGACCAGCTGTGCAGGCTTGGTCACTGGCCCCTAAGCCTTCTCTGTCCCAGTGGTGTCACCTGTCATATGGAGGTGGCACTCATCCCGCAGGGCTGTGTGGAGATTCACGAGTTCGTGTTTGTAAGGGGTCTGGTGGGTACCTGGCCGTACACCGTGCTTGTTACCTGTTAGGTCATGTGGCCCTGCTCTTCGTCTGGCCTGACCATCTCAGCCCCCTCTTCTTCTGCTTATGAGACCTCTGAGGCTCTTTGGGAGGTGGGCCTGGGACCAGGGGGTCTGGGAGTAGGTGGCCCCAAAAGATGGTTGGATATGCTTCGGGGGGAAATATTTATGAGCACAGTATGCGCCCAGCCCCTGAGTCCCTGGATCCAGCAGACCAAGCTGGGATATAGTCAGGAGGTCAAAGTTTTGAGATTGAGGCAAGCTGGAGCATCTTATCTTGCATGAGAGATGCAGTTGTCTCTGCTTCATCACTGCCCCCTGATCTGCCCCGGGTAGAGTGAGAATCCAGGGGAGCCATGCATCCCAGCTCCCAAGTCAGCATGTGGTGAATGATCACTGAAACTGGAAACCCTGCTCTGTACATATGTGAGCCCCTCAGTGAAGAACTGGCTACTTTGTGCCAA
This sequence comes from Ailurus styani, assembly GCA_002007465.1. Lineage (NCBI taxonomy): Eukaryota > Metazoa > Chordata > Mammalia > Carnivora > Ailuridae > Ailurus > Ailurus styani. Next base: position 6,574,180 of record LNAC01000017.1, read on the forward strand.
TGCCAGCTTGGTGAGCATCCCCAAGAGCATCCCATCTCTGACAGCTGGGTGCCATGTCCTGCCTAAGAGTTGGCAGGGTTCCTGATACCTCTACACAACCAATAGTCAAGAGGTCTTCCAGACCCAACCAGACCTCTGTCCACCTGGTGCATTCCATGCCCAGGCGCATTTCCAAGCTAGCAAAGACAGTCACTCCCAGAGTCAAGGAGCACCCTCCACTGGGCACAGAAAAGAGAGTATGGATTTTATGTGGTGGAAAGAGTTGAAGTCGAAGTCAGGCTGGTGCTTCACTTATCACTGGATGACCTTGGTCAAATCCCTCACCACTCTGACCCTCAGTCTCCTCACCCGCAAAGCAAGGACAATTTTCCTGCCGCTCTGAGGGTGAAAGAAAATGCCGCTTGGGAAGTGCTTCATAAATGTGGGCGCAGGGCCACACAGAGCTGTGGTGTCTAGAGATGACGCTGCCTTATCAGTAGCCCTTCCCCAGCAGCCACACCGCTGCTCCTCAGAGGGGGTGATGCCAAGGGACAGGACCGATGGAGCAGCCTCGAAGGAGAAAGAGGGAGAACCTGTCCCTCCAGTGAAATACCGAGAAGGCCTGTCTTCAGGACTTCTTAGGGAAGTGCTGCAGCCCATTCCAGATATCTGCTTGCTCTCTGCTCTATCTCGGCGTCTTTTCTTAGCTCTGCTCCAGCTCTTGTCCGTGTACCCGGAAGCTCAGAGGTCCTCCCGTGGAAGGCAGATGGAGTTGAGGAGCCACCAACCTTCCTCCCAAAGGAGAGAGGACAGGAGCACAGTCTGCTAGATCTCGCTGGAGCTAGGGCTCCGCGAGGCTGTCCCCGCATCTAAATCTGGATAAGCAGCTTAATTTTATCTCTCCCTGCACCTACGTGTCTTGCCTTAGGGGGCCAGGCATCCCGGGAGAGCACGAGGGACCGGGAGAGCGCGCCCTTCTGTGTTTCACGCACTCCGTGCCTCCTGCTGTCTTTGCTGGTCACTCCGCCAGCCTGGTTTGTTTTGATGGCTCCCGTCTTGGCACTAACATCCCATGCTAAGCCATCTAGAAGCAGTAGGGGACAAGAAAGCATTTGGGTCAGAAAAAGAAGCCTCAGTAGTTCCCATGAGTGAGGAGGGCAGCCAGAGTAGCAGGCCGCTCGGAGACCCTTTCCAGGCAGGGCTGAGTCGCCGCAGCGCTCTCCCCGTGGGCCTCGTCCTTGTCCAGCGTCCAGCATCCCCCAGAGCGGCCACCGGGCTCACTCATCTGCACAAGGGTCCCAAAAATGAGTGCCCACTCAGGAGAGACGGGTGAAGGAACTGGTGAAAGGTACCAGTAGGGACCGGTGAGGGCTGTGACAAGGGGGCAGAGGTCCTATCTAACAGGGACGGCCATGCCGTGGCCACCTCCAGGGCACGCAGCATTGCTAGAGCGGCTAAAACTTTTTTTTTCAAGAGGAAATAGAAATCTGATGTGTGTGTGTATGTGAGAGAGAGAGAGAGATTTCCCGATTTTAAAACACTGGGAGGGTCAATAAACAGATTCGCATGTTTGATGTTGTGGTACCTTGTAGGGAGGGTTCTCTCCTCAGGCCATCAGACCTCTGACTTGGTCTCTTTCCTGAATTATTCAATATTTCCTAGCAAAGCGATGTCCTCAGAAGGCCCTGAATATCAAGGTTTGGAACAAATCTTTCACCACGTACTTTATTTTTCTTCGTAAACAAGCAAACCAGACACAAACAAGCATGTGTGATGGGTGCATTCCCGCCCCGTGGGTGCTTGGCCCTGCTGGGTCCCTCCAGCTTTTCTCCACGGTGCCCTCCTTAGTGAGTGACCTTGACTAAAATGTAATATACAAAACACAGGAGGCTCTTGGGGGCATGCCACCGAGGAGACAGACAGATGGGCAGGGTGTATAAGGCATTCATAAAGAAGAAAGTGCCCCCTCCAGAGACCTCAATTCTTTGTTTTTTTAAATTAACATATAATGTATTATTTGCTTCAGGGGTACAGGTCTGTGAATCATCAGACTTACACAATTCACAGCACTCACCATAGCACATACCCTCCCCGATGTCCATCACCCAACCACCCTAGCCCCTACCCTCCCACCCCCCAGCAGCCCTCAGTTTGTTTCCTGAGATTAAGAGTTTCTTATGGAGACCTCAAATCTTATAACCACCTCTAGCATGCTCCCTGGAAACACGTGTGACCTTGACCAAGCCACCACACTCTCGGCCTCCCTTTTCTCACCTAAATGTGGGAGGCTGGCCCTGCCCATCTGCCCAGGTTACCATGGAAACGATGGGATGCTAGGAAAGCACTTTGGAAGACAAGAGAAATATTCTAGCAGTGGGGGCTTTCCTCCGGGAGGACATCTGTGTGAACCCGCGGGACTCCGCCCATTATTAGCCAGATTAAACAGGCATTCTTCCCCTTGTCACTGCCACAGCTGCCTGCCCACACACAGGCTGTAGGGGGCCCGCTGGGAGGACAGGCCTGCAGCAAGGGAGCGGTGGCACAGATGATGGGGCTCCCGTGGGCAGCCTCACCGTCACCAACTCGAGTCCCCCGGGGCCCCGGTGCCGGGTCTCCGGAGGCCACGCAGCCCATGACGCGTCTGCTGGGCCGTTCTCCCACGGGAGAAGCTCTGAGCCAGCCTTGAAATTAGAAATTTTAAAAATTTAACATTTTTACTGGTTAGTTTAGTTCTCCCTGTCCTCTCTCTCATTACAAAGGGAATGAGAACTGATTTTACACTAGTTCAGAGGGCACAACTGGTCGGTCTAGCATCATAAAGGAAATTCTTAGGACTCAGATTTGCTTGACTTGTCACCCCTGTTCTGGAGAACTCTTCTATAAGCCTCACGGCATCACCTGTGCTGGACCAGAGCTTTCCCAGAAAGGCGGCTTCCTTTGGTGCTGTTTGTTGGTTGGTTGGTTTCTGGTGGCGGGAGGGGTCTGAGGATCTAAAACCAGGGCGGATGGGTGCCATGTCACCGAAGTGTGGTCCCCTGGAGTTGTGCATGGAGTTGGATATATTTCTTAGTAAATGCCTGTGCTGGGCACTAAGAGGAAAGGGAAGAAAAGAGATGTCATTTGTGCCATCAGAGCTTACAGTCATCGTAGGTGGGAGGCAAGTGATAAGCAGCAACGAACATCCTGGAATCACAGATTGAGAAAGGTGCTACAAAGACAGTAAACTGGGGCTATGGGAGACCGTGGTGGGCCTGGGGGTCCTGCTGCAGATGAGGGGTTCAGGGCCAGCCTCTCCGAGGAGGTGACATTTGCACCGAGATGCAGAGGAGGGGAAGGAACCATGTGATGAAAGGGGGTCGAGAATGTATTCAAAGGACCTGGGCCAAAACACTTACGGGGGTGTTTGAGGAACGGAAGTGTCATGAGTGGGGATACATGGGTGAGAGGGACAGGGCAGAGGTCGGGTCACACGAGGTTCCAACCATGTGCGTGCACGTGTGCGTGTGTGTGTGTGTGTATTTGTGTGTGTGTGTGTGTGTGCATCGAAAAGAGAATGAATGCTCACCCATGGATGTATTTTTCTGGGAGATCACATGGCCTGTAACCTTCATCAGATTTCCGATGGGACCCGTGGTTCAAAAGAACTCTACAGAGTTTTCAGAGTCAAAATTGCCTTTAGTTAATCAACGAAAGCTTTAGCACAATTGTGCCCAGTGATTTTTTTGCAATTCCTGGCAGCTCTGCATTCTAAAGCAGAAAGTAAAGTATGGCGGTGCCGTTTCCAGCCTTCCCCCGGAGGGTACGGGGAAGGCTCCAGGTGATCTCAGCCTGTGGCACAGCGTCCATGCTAACTGGCATACAGGTGCCCAGACGTGTGTGGAGTTTCGGGGGCCACAGGGATGCAGGAGTCCACCCCCACCCCCATACACACACCCACACGCACACTCAGCAGCAGGAGCCGTGGCTGTAAGGAGCGCACGGAGCTCTGCAGCCTGTCCCCTGCAGGCATAGCCCTTGCTCCGAGAGGAATTAGCAGGATTAGTGAGTCACTGGCCTCTCTCCTGCTTGCAGCCTCCTCAATGCCAACAAGATCAACTGCCTGCGTGTGAACACGTTTCAGGACCTGCAGAACCTCAGCCTGCTCTCCCTCTATGACAACAAGCTGCAGACCATCAGCAAGGGACTCTTTGCCCCTCTACAGGCCATCCAGACCCTGTGAGTACGCCCCCTCAAGTGGTAGCACGTGCCCAGACGGCAAGTGACCCCAGACACCTAGACACAGAGAACATCCCAGAGGAAGGCAAAGTGAGCATGTCCAGGTGGAGGTCTAGAGCCTGCGGTGAGGACAGATTAGCTCACCTCTACTGAGCACTCCTGTAGTGCTCCCACCTCACTGAGGACTTTCCCTGTAGTCAGACCTTTAGGGCTCATGCAACCCTATGAGGTAGGTGCTATTATGATTCCTCATTTCTCTGTAAGGAAACCAAGGCATAGAGAGGTTAAGTAACTTACTCAAGGTTGCACAGCTAATACGTAGCAGGATTTGAACAGGCGGAGTTGCAGCTACCTGCTCCCTTAACTACTATGACCAGCATATTCTGAGCCAGCTCCATCTCTGTTGATGGCCCAGTCCTGCCCCCCACCATACACACACCCCGCCCCCCAACCCTGCAAAACCAAAGCTCTGGTACAGGCACTCGGAATTTTTCCCCTCCTTTAGGAAGCACTTCCTCACTCCCGAGCACTGCAGATGTTCATAAGTAACTCCATTAGATATAAGACCCATGAGAACAGCTCTTAGGCCAGCCTGGGCCTGACTGTGAACCTGGGGCTTCTGGACACCTTCTAAGTCACCTGGCACTTCCCCTGTAGCCAGAGACAGGTGCCAATAAAGAGTTAAGAACAGCCGCTGTATGTTGAACAGTGACCACGTGCTGAGCACCATGTTGGGGCTGAGAAGAGTTTTCTCATGAGCCAGGGGAAGCCAGACCCACAGTGCTGGCCTGGCAACAATGAGGAGAGCAGCAGTACGCACTATTCTGTGTGGGACGCCCGCCATGTGCCAGTCACCACGCCAGCTGCTTTATGTGCCTGGCATTACTGAGCTTGGAGAAGTCAAATCCGGGCTGCTGGAAGGACAGACCCTGGGCCTGCCACATACGTGGCCCATCAGACTGGTGTGGGTCCGAGTCGAGATCAGTGGTGGGTCCTGCCCCAAGACAGGAGAGCAGGGAGGTGGACCCCCCTCCAAACCACCCCCCAGGCCGGCTGCCAGCTGCACCTGTGACCCTCTCTGCCCCACAGCAAGCTTTCCCCCTCTGCCCGCCCCCATGAGGAGGGGCCCAACACCAGGAAGGTGGTGGTGCAGCATGGCACCTTGGGTCACTCCTGATCAATTCTCCTCCATCTCACAGCCACTTAGCCCAAAACCCATTTGTGTGTGACTGCCACTTGAAGTGGCTGGCCGACTACCTGCAGGACAACCCCATCGAGACGAGCGGGGCCCGCTGCAGCAGCCCACGCCGGCTGGCCAACAAGCGCATCGGCCAGATCAAGAGCAAGAAGTTCCGCTGCTCAGGTAATCAGGTTATGGGGCTGGGCCCCACCTTCCGACTCAGAGCCCAGCAGCCCCAGAGAGCCCAGTAATCCAATCTAGAGGACAGCAAGCACTGTAATGGCTCCTAGGGAGCATCTTTGCAAATTAAATTGGGGAAATTCAGTTAGTCCTGCAGAAAACCAATTACCTTATGGATTTAAAATAAAACACACACACACAATAAAAGCATTGGGGTGGGGGGATGCACAATTTCAGGAGAGACAGAACCCAGGTGGCAGCCTATCTCCAGGGCTAGGTGGAAGCTAGGGGAGGGGCAGCCTCTGCCCATTTGCCTTTTAGAGGCCACGATTTATTTCCTTTTAGTTCCCAAGGTGTGCTGCAGGCAGCATATAATCTGGGGGGCCTCCCATCCCCTCTAAGACCGTCTTTGGTACAGCCCTTAGACCAGACTTTGTTACAGATTTCATGGACATTCTTGCAGGCTGACTCCTCCACCCCAGACTGGTGCATTCTGCTCATGGAGAGAACAGCAAAGAGCTGTGCTCAGTAGGAAGGCAAAGCCTTGCCCTTCAGCTTCCAAGCTCTCTCTGGAAACCTTCCTCCTGTCCGCACCCGGGAAAGATACTGGGGGTGGATGGCAGGGGAGTTCTCGGTTCATCTTGGAAAGAAAAGTAGCTGATCCAGTAGCTAAATGAACAGGCAATTAAAAATGCCAACCATTTGTGTCAGTTGCCCCTGGAAAAAATCACCATGCTGTATTGTGCTCCCAATGGTGAGAGATGAATAGTATGGTGTGCCGAGATGGGTTGGCACCAACCTTCACAATCTGTGTGTCAGCGAGAACCCTTCTTCTCTCCTGCCCAAGAGGCTCTTACGTAAGCTAGTTCTCCCAGGGAGAACAGCGGCGTGGTCCCTGGTGGCCAGGAGACCAGCAGACAGACTTCTGCCTCTTTCATGTTGTTCTTGGGCTCTAAGTCAGATCCTTTAGTCCATGTCTCCAGAGGGGTAGACTTCAGCTATTTGCTTTTTCAGTAGAAACTAATACCTGAAGAAGGCTTGGAGGTACCACAGGGACTCTGTGGCAAAATTAGGCATTGGTCTCAATTTATCTTCCACAGAATAACAGTGTCAATTACAAGAGTAGTTTCTGGCCAGTGATGAACTCGGTGCTGAGTGCCTCGAGTTCGATTTGGTTCTTCCACTAGTCAGTCCTCTGAGCGCAGCAGGAGGGTCTGCATTCTGCAGCTGGGGGAGCCAGGGGCTGATTTCAAAGGGCACCCCACGGTCACGGCAGGCAAATGGTGGAGGCAGGACCAGACCCCAGGTCTGGCTCGCTCCTCGATGCCACACGGCATGCAGGAGAGAAGAAGCATTTGGGAAGTCATTCCAGCTGCTTGGGTGACTCCTTTCACAGTCTCAAGGCCCGTCCCCGCTCCTTGCAACTCTTTCCTTAAGTTCTTTCTCAGGGTTGGCAGCATCTTGAGAGGAAAACCCTCTCTCAGCCCCGAGGTGTCACCTGAAGCACAAGCCTCCTTCCCCAGGGCCTTTCTCATAACACACACTTCTTATTCCCTCTGCCCACTCTGTTCCTCTCCAAGTCTGTCCAGGGCTGAGTTCATGAGCTCTGACAAGCAGTTGTGCCCCAGAAGAGAGGCAGTAAGATGCAGAGGACGGGGTGCCACCTGCGGACCCCAACTCCTTGGTCTTCCTTCATGATCTCAAGGCTCCAGGTTGATGCCAAGACCCGGGGGTGGGGGGGGGCAGAGCAGGAGTGGAATCCGCCCAGGGTCTGAGGACCAGCGTCTCCCAGGGACCAAATCTGGGCAAGTGCCTTGGGATGACTGTAGGCTGCAACTAGGGGTGGCAGGGTGGGAGTGCAGACAGAACCAAATAGAGAAAAAAAAATAGCAAGCTGACCTAGGACGCAGTAACGCCTCGTCCTCTTGCTCTGCCCCTACCTGGGCCTACCTTTGCACAGGAGGGAGCCTGGCTGCTTTTCCTATGGAGGGCAGTAGTGGGGGGAAATTGTAAAAAGAAACAGAAGTGCAGGGTTCTTGGACTGACCCTGTCTAAAAGATTTTTTTTAATCAATACTAAGCAGATTATTTCTAGAAAGGTAGAGAACGTCAGAGCTGATGCCTGACAGATGGAGCATTCTGTGTGCTATTATTTCATGTAGCTGCAGAGAAGAGAGGTAGAGAGAGCTGCTGGTGAGCATCAAAGGCCTTGGCTTTGGCAGACACTGGGGCCCAGACCTGCCTTGGCTTTAGGGGATACAAAAGCCATAGGTCTAAAGCTCTGTGTTTCCAGGAAGCTCCAGAAGAAGGAGGGGCAGGTGACACATACTGGAGTTGACAGATAATAAGTCTGCAGTTTACTTTCCCCTAAAAGCACACCCATTGCAAAGACAGCTGATGTAATTAGAAGCCAATTTGAGGGCTGCTCCTGCAACGCATAAAGCCCCTCCTTAGGCAGGGCGTCTGGCTCCCAGCTGCCCTGTGTCTGCCTCTATCAGCTGCATCCGCCGCCTTGGGCAGCAATATCGGCTTAGAGGTGAACGCTGCCAGCTGGGGTCGTCTGACCATCGGATTAAGTGCCCCTGAAAAGGCACTGCCTGGCTGCCTGGGACCCCAAGCCCATCCCCAAGGGAGCACTTGGCAGTTGGAAGATGCTGCCTGTCTTCCGTCACACCCCCTCCCTTTGTGTGTAGAGATCTGTCGGCAAGAAGTTCACAGGGAAGAGCACAGAAGGGGGTGACATGGTATGTACAAAGATAGCAAACAGCAAGACACTGCTTAGGGTGTCAGAGTCTTAGAGACCTCAGAGATCTCCCAGTCCCTGCTAGAGACGATGAAATGGAGGCCCGCGCAGCAGAAAAGGATTGTCTCGGGTTAGAGAGTAGTATTTGCAAGACGAGATCTGAAGTCTGGGACTTCTGATGTACCATGAAAATTTTCTTCCGTGCCCCCGCCATTTCTTTTTGTTGAGGGAATCAGAAGGTTTCAAGGCTTGGGGGCAGAGGCATGAAAGGGATGGATTTTTCCCTGCTCTGATCAAACTGAAATACGAAGTCCCCAAACCAGAGTGTGACAGAGCCCTGTGTGTCCGGGGGTCGAAGCAAGGTAGAGACCAGGTTCCGGTGACTACCGCTAGCCGGTCGGATGGGAGGGCTTTGAAAGAGGTCAGATCTGGGGCTTTGATGTGACCTCGACTAACTGACCAAGCACTGCAGACAGCCTATGTATGCCCAGCCAAGACGCGGCCAGCCTGTTCCAAGAGCACAAGAAGAACAGCGACTCCATCCCTCCTGTCAGAGGGCAAGAGTAGGGAGGATCCCAGTCACCTGGCCTGAATCTGGCCTCTTCAAGATGTGCACACCTCCTCCCAGGGGCCTGGGAGGGAGTTCGTAAAAACTGCTCCTGATCCATTACAGATAAGGATCTAGAGACTGGGCACCCTCACCTAGGCCCACAGTACCCAGAAAGAGTTGGTTGTTGGTCCCTCCACCCAGTGCCATGATTCACAACCATGGAGGAAATTTGGAAATCAGGAAGGACCCTGAATCTGGTGTCTTCCCCCTTTCCTTCCTTCTCTTATTCTGAAAGAGGACACTCATCATGATGGGAACTGGTCACCTCCTCTGTGAAAGTCAGTGTTTGCAGACGGTTGTGATTGTAGGTTCTCTCAGTTCGAAACCAAGGGCTCCATCGGCTCCCCCATCTTTCTCCCTGGCTAAGGTCATGTATTTTCTTTTGATGCCATACCTGCCCTCTGTGATACTTCGAGTCATCTGGAATGAATGTCTGTCAGCCAGAGGGTTTCTGGGCACCTAGAAGGCTACTGAGGAGACTCCTGAGGTGTGGAGTATCAAAGCCACTTTTCCTAAAGAAGAGCGTTGCAGCTTTGCTAGCGCACTGGAAGTTGCGCCTGTCTCTTCATTTAAGAGGCCGGGAGATCACACTGCTATGGATCCACTCTGCTATGGGGACAGGTTGCAGAGCATGAGGAAGATGCTTCTGCTAAGTTTGATGTCTGGGCAGATGGATGGTGTGATTGAGTGGGATTTAGAGGTTCAGTGCAGGCCTGTGATATGACCAGAGACATTTGCGGTCATCATTCCCTTGGGAAGGCTCCATTACGCCCTGATCCTTCTGCGTAGGGGTATCTAACAGTCTCCCACCCATTCTTCTCCCCTTCCCCTGTGTCTCCCCTGGGAACGGGGTACAAGGGCGGTGGGGCTCCTGTCTTCGGAAGTGTTCCTGTGGAACCCTGCTCCTGGTACTAATCACGCTCAGTGGGGGCCTGCTCCGGCTTCCGCTTCTCCACGCTGCTTCCTCTGAGTGCTCCTGTCCTCTCTCTGACGCTGCTTCCTGACCTTGACTCTGACCAGTCGCCGCGGGGCTTTCCTTTGTGCTTGATCTAACCATGTGGTGGAACGATGGAAACGGAACATGGTTCTGTCAAGCACCGCGGAAAGCACCGCGCTCTCCTGCAGCATGGCCCGCCACCACCGCCGCCACCGCTGGACACCTCTTCTCTGCTCTGGAGCACCGCAGCCCAGCACCTGCCAGACCCACCTGTCCCGGTCTAGCCTCACAAAACGTGGGGGATGGGGGGCATGGGGGAGGGGGCGGTCTCGAAGGATTCCCAGAGCACCTCCACCTCAGGCAGCAGATACGGGCTGAAATGGGTATGGAGAAGCTCACTGGAGACACGCTAAGATCTATATCCACATCTCCCAGCCCAGGTGGAGTCATCACCCCCCAAATCTACACTGGATGCCAGCCAAGGGGTAAAGTAGCTAGGTCAAAGCTCAGAAACCACTGTTTTTCTTCTATTCAGAGAGAAAAGGTCCCCCGATGGCATATACCCCTTGGTTTCATGGCAGGGTCCCAGCGCAAGATCGTTTTCCCCAAGTGGTAACTAACCCAAAGGTCATACTGATGTGACCCACTCCCTACCCGCCATCTTTACCAGAAGCATTGGGGATGAATATGAGTGTGAGAATGGGTGAAAGTGGCATGAGTTTGAGACTTCGGATTTAGCCTGCAGCTCCTTCTGAACCCCACCCTGACTCCTCATGAGCACATTGGCCCTCCCTGCACCGCCCCCCTGCTGTGCAGCCTAAAGTCCACTCTGTGTCCTTCACCTTCCAAGAACAGTTAGCATGATGGCCTGGGTTCTGGGCTCCTCATGGTGCTCATTCAGTGCCATATGAGGACTATGCAGAAATCAGCTGTCTCTGATAATAAAGGGATCATGGCACCTCCCATTCTGTTTGCTTCTTGGTAAGTCCTAGACCCAGTGTAACTAGAAGACTGTTTTTTTGGTTCGTGCCATAGAGTGTGTGTCTCATCCCAGAGGAGAGAGAGCCATGGTGGGAACCAAAGCCTAGTTTAGGCCTGGGAGCCGGCACTGGCCTGCCACAGCGATGTGTGACTCTCACTGTCCCCTCCCCCTGAGGTCACCCCTCAAAGCCAGGGCCCAGCTGTTGCTGAGTACCAGCACGCCTCTCTGGATGCTTTCACCGTACACTGAGTGCTTACTATAGGCCAGGCATTGAACTCGTTCCATCATTAGCTTCTTTACTTTTTACAACAAGCTTATAAGGCCTGTTTCACAGAAGAGGATGGGTATTGAGTTAGAGAGGTGAACTAGCTTGCCCAGGGTCAGATGGCTGCTCTCTCCAGCTGTAATACTCAGCCTTCCCAACCATGGACAAACCCATTGCCTTGAATTTATAAAATGCAAAAGAATGATAGGATTGACTTGAATTGACAGGGAGGGGGAAAATATTTTACCACTCCCTTTCAAGCTTGCTGCTTTTTTTTTTTTAAGATTTTATTTACTTATTTGACAGAGATTACAAGTAGGCAGAGAGGCAGACAGAGAGAGAGAGGAGGAAGCAGGCTCCCTGCTGAGCAGGGAGCCTGATGTGGGCCTCGATCCCAGGACCCTGAGATCATGACCTGAGCCGAAGGCAGAGGCTTTAACCCACTGAGCCACCCAGGCACCCAAGCTTGCTTCTTTTAATAGAGAAAAACTTGAGTGAGCAAGCGAGCAAGCAACACTGTTTAAAAGTGTTCTCCGTCGAGCGTGGACATACCGAGATCCGTTGGTACAGAACAAACCCTCGAGCCTGAAGCAATTCCCTATCCTGAACAGGGAAGGCATTCTGAGTTCTCAGTGCTGCCCCCACCACACCAGGGGCTGGTCCTCTGGTGTGGGTCCGCGATGGCACTTTCCTGGGCACCTCCCCCATTCTGCAGCAGCAGGCTTGCCACCGGCCAGTGTCCAGCCATAGGCCATAGGCCTTTCCCTCTGCTTCCAGGCAGATGGCTGTGTTCATAATAGACCCTGATGGGGACAGCTTACGAGGACAGCTGTCGGCCCAACTGATCACCAAAGTCCTGGTAAATCAGTGGACATTTTCCAGCCACTGGTGTCTAATCCCCCAGGCTTTGCCCGTGAGCGGATAACTGTGTGCCTAGCAACGTTCTCTTGATTCCATTCATTACTTACGACCCTTTGCTTGTCCACGTGACTCTCTCTTCAAGCTGATGAACTGCCACCCCACACCCAGTTCCTCTTTCTGCTCCTTTCCTCTTTTCCTCCCACCCATGTTAAGGATATTGGAGGTAGAAGAGGAAAGTTCTGGACATGTGCGTTGGCAGGGCCATGGTCATCAGATAACAATGAATCTGTGACTTTCATTCAACAAACGGGTTGCCCAAAGAATGATGCAAATCCAGACTGCTAATGACAGGAGCCTTTCTGGGCCCGGCACTGGCCTCTGCAGCCAAGGCCATCCAAAGAATGGGAGCTCTGGCTCCCTACCTGCCCCAGTCCCATGACCATCCCGATGTCAAAGACGGTCTCTCCTGGGAAGCGGCCATAGGGCAGGGATTCGTAATAAAATTGGAATGCTGTGGATTTCCACCCCCTCATCTATTAAAGCTTCTCTGTGATCGTGTACCAAGTGTCATTGTTGTGAGCTGCCCGCAAAAAAGGGAGGAGGGCTTCAGGGGCAGGAGCAGGCAAGAGGCCTGATGACATCAGCTCTCCCATGACCCGCTTCAGCCGTCATTTTGTTTTATGGCCCTTCTTCCAGTCCGAAATCTCTGCTGTCTGAACTCGCCCCAAAGAGAAGAAGCAGCAGCCTGTTCAGTTACTCTCTCCTACTAAGTATTTCTGGCAGTGACAAATATGCATTGAGATTGAAATTGACTTTTAAAGCTCTGGAAAAGTTAAAAATACTTTTGGGTAGTTACGAGCATTAGGCATAACAAATGGTTCTGAGAAACCCTGGGTAGTTTGGGTAATGAAATATGAAGTGCTGGGGGTGGCATTTCAGGCTGGCTCTGGCTGGGGAAGGAACTCTCTGGGTTCTGGGCAAATGCCGTTATTAACATTTCTGGCTCCCACTCCTATAAAATCTTACACTCCGACCCCCTCCTTATTACAAACCAGGGCAATAACAAAAACAGCAGGGGGGGATGCTGGAAAGAACATATTAGTCCATTGAATCTAATTGCAAAATCATTTCATTAAAATGGGTCAGCGGTTCCATCGCAGAGGTCCACCAGTTATAATCTAACTATACTACAGAGAGCGATTCCTGCTAACTACAGACGCTCTCACCTTGATTAAAATGAAAACGCATTTAATCGGCCGCAGTCCCCGGCCACAGCCCAGCCGGTGTACATCTTCAGGTTCATTCTGTTGAAGAGCAAACCGCGCTCCCTCCCATCTTTCGAAGGCATTTGATCAGCGCTCAGGGTTCCTCTACTTTGCGAGGATTCCATTGTAGGCGCCTTCTGAAGGAAAAATACATGCATGTGTACCAAGTGTCCCTTCACGCCATCACTGTGTAGAACCACTGGCAGGGAACAAGAGAGGATTGTCATGTAGCAGGGTTTGCAAAACGAAATTCACCCAGGACTCCACACGCTGACGTGTCTGGAAGAAGATGGACCAGGTCAGAGTTATTCAGTGGGATGGATGCTAGCAGGCCAAGGGCAAGAGATTTGCATAATGCATTGGATTAGGAAGCAGCCTAAAAAACTGTGGGGATATGTGCACAGATTTTGCTCACACAAGCCTGGGGGTGGAAGGTGGGATGAAGGAAGCGGGTGGGGAAGAAGCAGAGAGGGAAAGGAGACAGGTCCAGGCCTCTGATCTCCTGTCTTCAGGAGAAGGTCTCACTTCCGAATCGGAGACCACCAAGTTCATCCGCAATCAGGGCTTAGTGTAGGTTGATGAGGAGAGGGGTAAGAAACCATGAGCGTGGAAGATGGCTGCTTTCTGCCTCCCATAGCCCCCTGCAGGAAAGCACTTTTCAGTGTATCTCCGCCAAGTTGGACTCTATGATCAGCCTTGGAAAGACCGGGATAAAGGTTTTGTCAAAATGCACATCTGTAGGAAAGCACAGTATTAGTCACACGGGCCCTGGCATCTGCCTGCCTGGGTTCATCCCTCTGTGGTATACCAAGGGCCTCAGTCTTCTCATCTATAAAATGGAGTCACAATAATCTCAGAGCGTTACAAGGATTAAATGGGCTCCCCCATCTGAAGTTTGAAGAATAGTACCCGGCTCCTGCTCCGTGCTCTGTAAAAGTCAGCTATTATCACTAGCCACACAGATGTTTTAGTGGCCTCTGATATGCCAAATGTTGTACTAGGTTCTGGAAAATAACAGTAGTAGAATTGCGAATGTCCATACAGTTCTTTTCCCTTCCCCAGAGCCTCTCCACTGCCTCACTCTTCCTTGCATTTGCACAACCATCCCCGTGAGACTGGGGCAAGTCCGAGACCCCCATTTTCCATGTGGAGATGCTGAGGCTAGTAAGTGCCAGAGCCTGGACAAGCCCATGACTGCCAAAGTTTCTGCACTACTAGCGCCCCACACTGGCCCTACCTCGGATCAAATCACCGAGGTCGGCCTCAAGCCGTTAAACAACCCCGTAATGTTCACATTCATACAGGACAGCTGGTAGGCTCGCAGCACCCGGCTTACACACCGGACGAACATGGTGAACTAAGCCTGTGTTTCATGCCTAGCAGAGCACTAATGGAACGTTGACCCCTGTCAGCTAGTTGGGGAGAACCAGGGCTTCCCCTGTGACCGCCGCTGGGATTGCTGGTCTCACGAGGTTTGCCAAGGGATCATTTCTAATCAGTAAAGCTGCACCCCAGGGCCTCTGCTGAGACATCACTTGTTGATCCTCTTGCTGTTACTGTGCGACCTCGGGAGAGATTCCATGTCAAAAAAAAATAAATCTTCGTTCCAACCACTCTTAGCTCATCAGAACTGGCCTTTCACTGTAGTTAAACCAAGCTTATTCTCAGAGACAGGACAAATCATTTGGACCCTCCCAAGAGTTGTGCTTGTCTTGACAGTTTTTAAATGTTAACTTATTGCTGTTACTGGTTTTAAAGAGGATCCTCAGGCAATCCTGAGCCAAATTCCCAAGCATTTAGGGCCTCGGGCTCCAATTCCCCAGGTCCCCAACCCTCATTATTGTTTTCCCAATGCTGAGGCCTGGTGTCAGTGGTCATTGACCACCATATGCTGGGTCTCCTTTGTTGTTTCGTTACCTGCTTGAGGAGAACTGAGTTTGTGACCCCCTTTCCTGACCTCATCCCCACCCTGACACAGCCCCCAGCAGAACACTGTCAAAATCTCTTCACTGGGATTTTCGTGAACATTTAGAGGGTCCACAGATGATGGGCATCGTGGACTAGTACTCTCCACCCCAAATTGTAGCCCAAATTCTGTACACATGCACCTAGGAGCATTTCTCTGAGGAGAACATGACTTTGCATCAGCTTCTCAAAAAGTCCATGACCCTCAGAAGCTTAAGAGCCCACAGAGCCTGGTTTCCCAGAGGACTCAAATGATGAATGACAAAGACCAATGGACAGTGGGAGGGTAGGTTGGGGAGGGCACCAGCAAGGTGGTCACAAATGAAAGCAACGCCGTGTCTGTCCCTGGGACACCCCCCACCACCACCACATGTCTCCCCATCCCACTACCTACAACCTCGGTTTGGGCTGGGAGCCCCGGTGACCCTGACTGCCCTCTTTGGCCCACCCAGGCTCAGAGGATTACCGCAGCAGGTTCAGCAGTGAGTGCTTCATGGACCTCGTGTGCCCCGAGAAGTGCCGCTGCGAGGGTACCATCGTGGACTGCTCCAACCAGAAGCTGGCCCGCGTCCCAAGCCACCTCCCTGAATATGTCACTGATCTGTAAGTACTATCTGGGCTGGAACTCCCTACATGGCCTCACACACCCGTTCACCCTGAGCCAGCTGGAGCTGGGTCTCTGGGGGGCAGCCCTCTCCCAGCTCAGTCACATGGGTGCTCCTTGGCCGTCCTCCCCAGCCTCAGCAGAGGATAAACACCCAGGTACCCCTTACCCACCTGGGAACAGCGTCTTCAAAAATAAAGACCATTAGTTCATTCTACAGATATTTTCTGAACACCCACTGTGAGCCAGGCATGGTGCTAGGCCCACCAGCTTCCACAATGCACAAAGCAGACAGTCCCTCCAGGTCTTTACGAAGTTTACTATGTAACAGAAAGATGGTTAGTGAATAGTTATCAAAGTCAAGAAAACGCTAGAATGATGAGATATATCTGAGCCTCCAATTATGCATGCTAATGGAAGGGTGCACTGCTTTGTCCAGAAGTGGAAGAGATAAAGAGCTACGGCATGGTAAGGGTGAGGCTGTGACATGTGACATGTGCGGGACAGACAGACCTACATGTGACCCTGGTTAACTTATCTGGCAAGTTGCTTCTCAGACCTCACTGTCCGCTGCTTAGCTCTGAAATGGAGGGGATGGTGCCTACCTCCTAGGGGTTTAAGAAGATCAAGCAAGAGAATGCAAGCACGGACTTTGTCTTGACTCATTTACGGAGTGAGCCCACTGCATAAGTGATGGTGGCCTTCATGATTAGTGGTGGTCTTGCTACTGTTCTCTTTGACGTTACACATCGCAGTAGCACATGGCCAGGTACAACCTTCTGGGCCCTCGTGCTCGCCCTGAGTTTTCTCTGGCTCCACTGACCTTGGCTGAATGTGAGAGCCAGGTGGCAACTCAGTTCAAGCCGTTGGGGAGCTGGGGAGGGTTCCATGGAGGGCGGCGGAGGAGGCGCCCCCGTCCCCAGCTAACCCCACCTCGTCTGCTTGTTTCCCATATAGGCGACTGAACGACAATGAGATATCTGTTCTCGAGGCCACTGGTATCTTCAAGAAGTTGCCCAACCTGCGGAAAATGTAAGTCAGCCTCGGGCACCTGGCAGCAGCCTCCAGGCCTGGCCAGGGTCTGTGCTGCAGACTAGAGCAGAAGGCCAGGGCACTGGCGGCTCCCTCACCCTCTGCCGCAACCCCTCCCGGCCTCCTCCTGCCCCCACTACAGGCGGGTATTTGGAAGCAGAACAGTAAGGCACACCCATGCAGAGACAGACGAAAATGAAACCTCACTGTTTTGGGGTTTTATATATATATATATACATATATATATATATATATATGTATATATATATATATGTATATATATATGTATGTATATATATATATATAAAGATTTTATTTATTTGAAAGAGAGAGCAAGAGCAAGAATGAGTGGTGGGAGTATGTATATATATATAAAGATTTTATTTATTTGAAAGAGAGAGCAAGAGCAAGAATGAGTGGTGGGAGGGGAGACGGGGGAGGGGCAAAGGGAGGGGAGAAGCAGGCTCCCCGCCGAGCAGGGAGCCCGATGCTGGGCTCCAGCCCAGGGCCCTGCAACCATGACCTGAGTCGTGAAGGCAGATGCTTAACCGACTGAGCCCTCCGGGCGCCCCAAAACTCCACTGCTTTTGAATTGCCACGTATTATGCAGAGCATCCATTGGCTCCACCCCTAATCCTCACTCCAGGTGCCCGATGCTCACCCCGATCCTCCACACCCAGCATCTACCCCAAGGGGTGGCAAGAGGAACTCAGGTGAGGACCAGCAATGGGACACAGGAGTCTAGGGGCCATGTCACTTAGGACTTTTTACAAGGTGACAATTAAACGTTCTGTTTTTAGATGGTCTCGAGATGGCCTTTTAGATGGCTTCTGTGTCAGTGAGGCACATTGGAGCGGAAATGCTAGATAGACATCTTGCACACTGGGCTTCAGTCTAGGTGTCCCTGAGCCTGACCTGACCCTGACCTCAGACAAAGGGCCCACATGCTTCCATTGGCTTCTCCAGTGCCAGGGCTGCCTGTCCTCCTAACCCTCTCCCTGCCTCCGAGTTTGGGCCAAACAAGAATAACGTGGCTGGGCTAAGAGAGCATTTGTGCCCGGCCAGAGGCCACATTCACTGCCTCACACACATCATCTCATGTACACCTGCCTGGTGTTGGCCTCAGATTGCCCTCTGTGGGGGGCAGGTAGCTGGCAGGGCTTCTCTAAGACCACGTGCCAATAAATGTCAGAGCTGGCACCCACACTGGGGTTCATCCATAAGCACACCAGTGTCCAGCTAGGCTTACTTCCTCTCATCTTCCCTTCCCGGGGGCCTCACAGAGGTACCGGCGGACAGGGGCTCCCTACCCTCTGATTTCCTTCTCGCAGCCCCTCTCCCTGCTCCCACCCCAGACTCCAGGCCTCCTGGTCCCAGCGTTCCATTAGCCTCTGCAACAGAGAAAGTATAGTCAAGCCTCATCACTCACAAATCCCATATTTAAAAAAAAAAGATTTTATTTACTTATTTGACAGAGAGAGATCACAAGTAGGCAGAGAGGCAGGCAGAGAGGAGGTAGCCGGCTCCCTGCTGAACAGGGAGCCCGATGTGGGGCTCGATCCCAGGACCCTGAGATCATGACCTGCACCAAAGGCAGAGGCTTTAACCCGCTGAGCCACCCAGGCGCCCCAACACAAATCCCATATTTGCTAATTTGCTTACTCGCTGAAATTTCTTTGTCACCTCAAAATCAATATTCATGGCGCTTTCGTGCTCATTGTAGACATGGACAAAACAGCAGGAAATCTGAGTCATCCTGCACCCCTGTTCTCAGCTGATACCGAACAAGGCCGTGCTCTGATTGCTTGTTTCAGCTCTCAAATTGTAAACAAGTGTGCTTTTCACAGTGTACTTGGTGCGACATCTTTTTGCATGTTTATGCATTTTGTTGGTGATTTTGATGCATAGTACTGCCAGGCTGTCTAGCCTTCCAAAGCACAAGAAGGCAGCAATGGGCCCATGGAGAAAACACGTGCATTATTTAGCTTTGTTCAGACACAAGGACTGTGATGCAATGTCAGTAAATCAACCACATGTATCAGGCGAGGTTATGTGCTGATCAGTCGATGACAGTGTTGTGACCAGAGGCTCACAGGAACCTAACCCTATGTTTCTCCTAGGAGCAGTGGTTCTGCATTCCCTAAATCAGTTTTCTCCAGGACTTTGTAGACATAACTACCATGAATAATGAGAACTGACTGTAAACCTTTATTTTTTGTCATGTACTCCACTCTTGCACCCATCAGTCCCCTGCAGACCAGAAGGAGAAGGCCCTTCCCCTGCCCTGTGCTGCACCTCCCTCCCTCCCTGCTCACAGCCACAACCTTGCCCGTGGCCTCAGTGCCTGCTCTGCAACTGGGAGCAGGAGGGGAGCACTCTGAAGGCACAGAGGAGGGAGGGACACGTGTAGGTCCCGGTGAGGATTGTGGCTGTCCGTGTGGTCCAGCTTCAGAGGCCAAGCACAGACATCACCCATCACCTGCAAGGAAATGTCCTGTTTAATTCAAACCTGAGAAATACGTACTGTTTTAAACCTCAGAAGAGAAACTGCCATGCATCTGGAGAGAAGGCAGGTATTAAAATGAGTAAGGCTGGCCAAGTACATATCTGTATAGTAAACAGGATGAAGTCGTCTTTCTTCCTTCCCCTCCCGTGTAAGGTGAAATTCACACACTTGGAATCTCTCTCTCATCTTTCCCCTTGTGACGGGGACGGGAGAATAGAGAGCCATTTCTGTGCACCAAGAAAAACAGCCACACAAACACAATAAGAAGTGACCACCAACTCCCCGCCTCAGCATCCAAGCCGCAAAAGAGAGGTGGGGACTGTGGCAAAACACAGACCCAGTTCTCGCCGAAGGAGGCGAAGGTCACTGGGTCTGTCCCAGTGTTTGCTGTGCTAGAATGAAGGTCCAGGCGGCCAAACCTTCCTCATGGCAGCCAGAAATCCAGGTGCAGGCCTTACCTGCGTTTGTTCTGAATTCAGCTCTATTCCCATCCTGCTGTGTTACTCTAGGAATACACTTAGCCTTACTGAGCCTTAGTTACATTATTTGCATGGTAGAAAGAAATCTACCTCCCTTGTAAGTTATAATGAGGATTGGAAATAAGTATGAAGAGGTCAATGAAAGACATGCATCTGATCGTGAACCTGGGATGAACAGGTGCAGGAAGACAGAGGAGAACATCTGGGTTGAGTGATCCGGGGTAGCTAGCTATATATTTAAAACAGGAGTTGCAAGTTCAGATACTCTCAAGATCCAGAGAGTAGCACAGATGTGGAAAGGAGCTCAGTGCATGGCAATAATTAATAATAATAATGACAATAATAATAATAATAGAAATAGCCACTAACAGTTACACTTCACTCTGTGCAGACTGTACTAATGTTAATTCATGTGACTCTTACAAGAAAAACAAAAAAGCTTTGAGATTATTTCATTTTACAAATAAGGAAACTGAAACACAGAAAGTTAAGTAACTTATCCAAGGTTAAAAATCAAGCAGCAGAGCCAGGAGTTGTAAGAGTGCCAATCAGCTAGGGAATGCATGCACTCTCTGAAGGCAGTAATTACATGGGCGTGCACATGTATGTGTGCGTAAGTTCATATTCATTGTACTAGTCAACCGAGCAAATGCCAAAGGAACAGATCTGATCCCAGAGGCCACCAGCTGTAACCACTTTTTTAAAATAACTTTGATGGCAGCTCTTTTTGTTAACTTGGACCCATTGCTGTCCCTACATCCCCATAGAAGTAGTATCAGAGCAAGGTTAAAGCCAAGTCCGCTAAGCTTTCTCAGGACTGTGAAGTCAGGGCCCTAAGGTTATGCTCTTGACTTTATTCTGACCGGACCCAGGAGCCGAGGAGGGTGAGCATAAAGCCAGGTGTTGAAACTCTACGGTGCCTTTACCTGTCCTGTTGGGATAATGAGATCTCCAAGACTATCACATGTCCTAAGGGATGTTCTCCACTCCCCCCCTCAAAAAAAAAAATGTATAAGCCATTACCCAAAAGTACTGTGGTAACCCCAGCAACTTTTCAAATGACGTCACATTCAGACTGTGGTCATGGCCTCTCTCAGGTCAGTCCTTACACTGATGGAGAATCTCAGCCACAGGCTGAAACCTGGCAGCCCTCTAGCCAAAATCAGATACACACGGGCAAATTTATTGGCAGTAGTTGTGTTTTTAGTAAGAATTAGTTGCCCACTTTTAAAAATCAGGAGTGTTCATGGGAAAAAAAAAATCCAAATTTCTGGCATCTTTCGGAAAATCAGAAGATCTGGCAAAATGGGGCCAAATGTCTCCAGTTGAGTTGAAGTGAGGAGCAGCTGCCCCCCTATATAAGGCATGTGCTTTTCTGGTCACTGGGCTTGTGGACTGTGCTGTTCCCCCTGGACCTGCTTCCTGCATTGTCACCAGCCTGGACCCTGTGGACATTTGAACTTGCAACTCCGGCTTGAAATAGAATTTCCACCTCGAGCAGGGAGAGGTTCATGAAGAGTAGACAGGACCCCCCTGACCTGACTGCGTGCAGAGCACTTGCTCCATGATGACCCAGTATCCTCACTTTCTAGAACAAAATCCACTTAGCTCTCTCCCTGCTACATTTTCATCTGGGACTGGACTTTCAACAAGATTACAGATGCTCCCTATTGCTGGAGTGCATGGGCTGTCTCCCAAGCCACAGGCTAGAAGAGGCCCAGCCTTGCCTTCTCAGACTCAGGCTTTCCAGGGGAAGCCAGATAAATCCCCAGCCTGCAGGGGCCTCATTGTTACTTGGGACAGCCAGCAGCCAGCAGAGGCAGTGGGGACACACTGGGTTTGTTGTGGTACTGCCCCCTCTGAACGACCCACCGAGCCTGCGTGGGAGTTTCCAAGGCTGGGCCCTTTGGCATGTAAGATCCCATCCTCATCAGAGGCAAAGCCAGGATGAAGCTATATTCCTTCAGGTGCGTCTATAGAGACAAAATGGAGAGAGGCCTCCTGAATGGTCCTGGTTTCACAGTTTGTAGTCCCTGGGCTCTGGGGTTCTTCAGGAAGATAGCATTCTGAGAGTAAGATGGAGTTCCTACAAAACCCCGATCCTCTCGTTTTGTGCGTGGAGTGCTTGCCCCGAGCTGCCCGTAGTTTTGAGCAGCGCTTTGATGAATGGAGAGACAGCCACAGCCTGGTCTTCTAGAAAATTCTATCCCCTTCCCTGTTTGCTCTCCTTATGTTTTCCATTCTCTCAGCCTGAGGAAATCCAATTCACAAACCTTACAGTAATGTGATGTTAATTTTGCTCATTTGAAGAAACAGATGTCAGGAAATGGGAGCCCTCCCCCTTCATGTTGCTTTAACTCATCCTCATTGCCCAGCCTGTGTACTTAATTCCCCAAGGAGCCTAACTCTCTGGAGGAAAATCCTTCTTCTCTGGCGTTCATGTGAGTTACAGCTACTAGGGGAGACTCTCTCTCCTCCCGTGTCTAATTTGGGGGTAATTTGCAGTCTCCCTGTGCACTACCTTCATTCCTGGGTTATCCCAGACCAGGACTACCAGGATGTATTTAAAAACAAACCAAAACAAAACACCAGCTGAGTTTAAGGACAGCCAGCACAGGAAATCCAGTGAGAGAGTCCCCAGCTCTCTCAGACCTTGGGGGGAGGGTGCCGAAGAGTACTGCTCCTGTTTCCTCGGCAGGACGGAGCGGGGAGGAGAGCAGGGCCGTGACAGGAGTGCTAAGGGTCCGATGAGGCTCCAGCTGCTTCTTCCACACCTGCACACAGGCGTGGGTACTGCCATTGCCTTGCAGGCCCAGGCCCTGTCTGGGAAGGATGCAACAAGCTGGCATCCAGCCCATGGATGCCCAGTTCAGTCGCTTGCTCTGAGCCAGTTGCCGAGGGAAGTCTCACCCCGTGGGGTTGCCTGGGGTGAGCCCAGAGCTGTGCATGGGTGCGTGAGAGAGGCAAAAGCCCCAGGGGCTCAGTGTGATGGGGACCTAGCCTGGGACCTGGAGCCTTGTCCTCGCCTTGCTCATTCCCAGCTGGACAATGGGCCAGCCCGTCCGTCTCTGGTGAGCCCTGGTCCTAACATCCTCTGCGTGCTTAGAGGGTTAGCAGGCTCCATCTGCACCTACAGGTTTCACCATTCACCATTACCCGGGCAAGGCTCTTTGCTCCTGAGACTGGATTGTTCCCTCCGTTTGTGTAAATACCGTTGCTCTCCACTGCATCCGTCCTGCCTGGGATGCATTTCAGGCCTGACCATTTGGGCGGTCCATGGAGGCGCCTTGCCAAGGAGCACCCTGGAGGACTCGCAGTCCTGGGGGCCCTGCAGGAGTTCTCGAGAGGCCTGGCGTCTGGTGATTAGGCACTGGGGGGAGAGGCCTTCTCAGAGCTCGGGCAGACCTGGAAAGGGTAGCCTCAAGGCTTGGTGGGACCACGCTATTAGAACATACAATATCCCAAGCCCTGAATTCCACAAAGCAGTAATAGAAGGGTATGAGTATCCACACCACTGAAGGAACATTTTACTTAGGAGAGAGGCAGCTCCATGGAGGACTTCTGATGCACCCAAAAGCCTGGCCTCAAATCCAGTTCTATCAGCTGTGTGGCTCTGGGCAATTACTTAAACTCTCAGAACCTCAGTCACCTCATCATAAAATGAGACAATGATAATACAAGTAATTCTCTTCCAATAGGCGTTTGAAGGGTTTGATGTGATTCTGTGGGCCGGAGCCCTCGCGCGGAGCCTACTGCATGATGAGTACTCAGAAAGCACTAACTAGAAAGTGTCCGTCTCTATCATGGGTCTCAACTGTAGAGCCAGAAGCTCTACAAACTTCCCACCTCCACGCACAGCACATTTTATATTTCTTTCCTGCCTTCCACTTGAGAAGCACAGTTAGGCGACAGTTTCTGATGAAAGGAGAAAATCGTTTGAGACTCACCTTTTTAAATGTGCTCATCACCGGGGCTTAGAAAAAAGGATCACCCTGAAGGGACTTCAGGCTGCACGCGGCCTGTTTCACATGCTCGCCCCAACCGTGCGGGGCTGGGGCCCCTCCACAGCCACGGGTGCTGAAGACCAGACACCAGGGAGCCCCGCCATCCAGTCCTCGGTCCAGGGGCGCCTGAGGGTCCCCTCTGACTGCAGGGCCCGTGATTCCCTCCCTGCATCCTGACCCACTCTGTCCCCTCCTTCCAGAAACCTGAGTAACAATAAGATCAAGGAGGTGAGAGAGGGTGCCTTCGATGGAGCAGCAGGCGTGCAGGAACTGATGCTGACCGGGAACCAGCTGGAAACGCTGCATGGACGCATGTTCCGGGGACTCAGCAGCCTCAAGACCCTGTGAGTGCCTGGAGCCTGGGCCAAGGCCTGCAAGGAGATGGGAAGGCAGGGGGCCAGAGGGGCATTACGAAGGCTGGGGCTGGCAGCTCCTGGGCCTGGGTCCTGTCCTGACAAGCTGAGTCCCTTCCTTCCTGGAGTCAGAGAGGCGCTAAACATTTGCCAACCCTTGGTGGGCAAGAACGTAGCATGCTCGGCTCCCCCAGGCCACACACCCTGAAAGGTACTTGCCCAAAGGTGTGCACGTAGACGGATTCATGCCGGAAGTGTGCTGAGTCACACACACACTTACTCACTTAGACACAGACACATATGCATAAAATGACACTCTTACTCAGAGGCAGCATGCAGATAACCACATACACAAACAAGCGCGCACACACACACAAGCTGTTGGCCCTCAGCCACATCTTGATTCTCCTTTCTCCTCCCAGAAATATACCTGCAGACACTGAGCACCGCACAGCATACCTGTGCACACGTATGCACTCATGACACCCACGTTTACTGTACATAAAGCGTGCATAGGCAGGAGCGTACGCACACATTCCCAGGGGGCCACAGTGGGGCCCCACACCCTGCTGTCACAGAACAAGCCTCAGCAACGCGACTCGTCTGGGCCTGGAGTTGGCAAAAACATCCCACCTACACGCACGCACACACCCACATGCGTGCGTGCGCGCACACATGCACACATACACACCCTGTGGCTCAGTGGTGGGGAGAAGAAAAGGCCTGTGTTCCCTCATCCCCACCCCTCTCCTTGCAGGATGCTGAGGAGTAACCTGATCAACTGTGTGAGCAATGACACGTTTGCTGGCCTGAGTTCAGTGAGGCTGCTGTCTCTCTATGACAATCGGATCACCACCATCACCCCGGGCGCCTTCACCACACTTGTCTCCCTGTCTACCATGTAAGTCATCCTGGACCCACTGTGTGCCGACTCTGGGCTCCTCTTCTGCACACCTCTCCCCTGGCAGCTCCCTGCTATGTTTGGCCAAGGTCACCTATCCATCTGTCAACTTCATAACCATTTGCTGGGCTCCCTCTGTGTGCCAGGCACCATCTAGGTGCTGAGGATTCACAGACATAGTCCCTCCTTCCTGGAACTCACAGAAGAGTGAATGACCATGAAGGGAGGTCCACAGTAATATGAAAACCCAACATAGGTTTAGTCAAAGGACACTGGAGCTGTGTTCTGGAGGGTAAGTGGGGGTTAGCTTGTTTAAGAGAGTGGGAAGTGCATTTCCTTCTATCAGAAGAACATGTGCAAAGGCCCTGTGGTGGGTCGTTGCAGAGCAGATGTTCAAGACGGGGCGTAGTCCAACATGGTCATAGCAGAGAGTACGGGAGGATGAGGTATAAGACAAGGCAGGAGACTGGCCAGGGCCAGGCTACAGGCTTGCCGTGGACTATTTTCATCTTTATCCAAAGCATGTCAGGGAACTGCTAAAGGTTTTAAGCAGCCTGGTGACATAATCTGACAGGAGGTTTTAAATGATGTCACTGCTTAAATGTGTATCTGAACCAGAATTAGAATCTAGCCTTCTGGACAGCTAAATGAGTGCTCCTGCCCAGATAAATCACTGTATTGGTAAAGGAGACTTTAGAATAGTGAAGTGATGGGATCTAGAGTGAATTTCCTGGGTTTTACCTCTTATTAGCTGTGTGACCTTAAGAAAAGTTACTTCCTCTCTCTGTGTTTCAGTTGTTCCTTCTGTATAATCCATTTCATAGGATTGTTATGAGGATCGAATCCATTAGTATTTATAAAATGCCCAGGAGGTGCCTGAGATATACAAAGTACTCAGCACACGTCAGCCTTTACGATTGCGTATAGTATTTCCACATGGCTCCGTTAACCTTAGTTGCTGGTCCATTCTCTCTCTCTCTCTCCTTCCCCAATGACCCTTTGAAAGACAGAAGAGAAGCCTTTTGGTTGCATCTCCTGTTGCTGCTTATTGTTACCGTATACCCACCTCACTGGAAATAAAAGCCAAATTATAGCTGTCCTGAAGGGCCCACACCATCCAGCCCCTCCTAACCTCCCTCCAGGCCAGCGCCCCTGCCCTAGCCTCTAACTGCTCCCCATGCCCTAGACCCACTCCCACTACCCAGCCTCCCTCCCCTCCTTCATTCTTTGCTCAAGTTTGGGTTCCCTCACCCCACTCTGCCCCCGTGCCATCCCCCCCATCTCCTCAGCCCGGCTCTCCTGACCGTTCCCTAGCACGGACAGTTTCCTAATAGTCCATCCAACCAACCTTTGCCTTGTTGATTCCATGCTGTCCGCCTCCCATCCGCTGGAGTGGAAGTTCCAGAAGGACAGGGATGTGCGGCTCTTCTGTGCACTGCTATATCCACAATGCCCATATCCGTGCCTGGCACTGAGTAAGTGCCCATAATCTGGTGAATCAATGCATTTATGGAATGAATGAATGACAGCGAGACGGGGGCAGAGGGCTGGGAACTACCACCAGCAGGTCGGTTTATTTGAGCTCACTTTTTACCCCTCCCGTGTGTCTCCACACTGAGAATCCAGAGAAACACAAGATGCCCAGATAGGTAGAGTCACAATGCATTAGGGGAACCAGCTTTGACACAAGAGGAAACTTGCCTGACTTGGCACAGCTCCTGCACGTCAGCATCAGGACTCAAACCTGGGCTGTCTGACTCCCAAGCTCTTAATTTGTCCTGTCACACCACAGCCACTCAGGGCTGCCTGGCCTCTTAAGTAACCTCCCTAAGCTTTACTTTCCTCCTGTGTGAGATGAAAATAATGCCCGCTCCGTCCTTGGGCTTATGAAGTACAGAGTCTGGTCCCAGTCCTCTAGGCAACACTCACACACCCACACCTGCTCTCCCCTCATCCCTCCACCAATCCAGTCACTGCATCCCCCAGATATCTATACAGCGGCAGAGCTCGTGCCATGCAGGACCCCGGACACGCGGGATGGACAGACAGGTCTGATGCCCACCCTGGAGGAGCCCAGAGTCTAAGGAGGGAGGCCAGTATGAGCTCTGCGGGTGCTGTGCAGGCCACACGGGCCAATGAGGGAGAAGGCCGGAGCAGGCACAACTCCTCGTTTCCTGTGTGGCCGGGGCCGTCTAAGCCAGAACTGAGGGAGGAGGAAGAGGAGGAAGAGTGGAGAGTCATGCAAGGCGGGGGACCAGGGCTGGTGGAGGCGCTAAGTGTGAAAGAATGTGCTAAGGGATTAAAGACAGCCACAGCTGGAGCTCAGCAGAGAGGGAAGGGTGTGGCAGGAGACCACAGTCCTGTCCATCCACAGAGGTCCCGAGTGAGACCCTTGTGAGGACCGCCTCTGGATTCTAGAAGAGAATCTGCATTTCCTATCCCGGACCTCCTCCCTCCTTCCCCAGAACCCAGAGCAGGCCTCCCTGGAGAGCTGGGCCCCAGGGTTGCAGCCCTGGGTCCCAAGGCCAGCTTCCACAGTAGAGGGGTAGGTACTAACCACTCAGAGAGGGCCCTCCTTTCTTCCCAGAAACCTCCTGTCCAACCCTTTCAACTGCAACTGCCACCTGGCCTGGCTTGGCAAGTGGTTGAGGAAGCGGCGGGTCGTGAGCGGGAACCCCCGGTGCCAAAAGCCATTCTTCCTCAAGGAGATCCCCATCCAGGATGTGGCCATCCAGGACTTTACCTGTGAAGGTGAGGAGGCTGGGGGCAGGGTGGAGGGGCACTACCTGGGAAGGCAAGAAACATAGAAGAGAGGTGCAGCAGGGAACTTAACCGTCAGGACTGGCTGAGATCTGACACAACTCTGCCCTCTGGCATGCGGCTGTGGCTTTAAAGGGCTCTGCAGGTCTGCTGCTAGCCATATGGCTCCCTCATGCAAACTAAGAAAAGGGACTTCTTTCTAAAGACATTTTAATTCTGTCAGGAAAGTGTCATAATATACTGATTTTTAAAACAAGACACTTTATGGCTATCAGAATACTGTTGTACTAAATGTCCTAATCTATCATATGCACAGTGAGATGAGTGCCCATTAGATGGTGAGGCACCCTTGTGCAGTACACAATCTGTACAACTGTGCATGAGAACCCTGGCCCTCAGTTTTACTATCTGTGTCATGAGGCTCAGTATATCCTGAGAAACAGACTTCAAGATGAGCTCCTGGGAAATTTCAGTCACTGGCTGGGGGGGTTATGAATACCTAGAGGTCCAAGGCTTTGAGTGTCAGGATTCCAAAGGGCATATTTACATAAATTCAAGCCAGCACAATTTTTACTTGGTCAGCTATAGCTTATCTAAAGACAAATTAACTGGTTTGTAGATTAACTAAGGTTAAGGTATGATGGGGGCTGGGGACACATTTACCACCCCAGAGGGACTGTGTCCGTGGAAGGAGTGGTGAAAGGGAGGAGAAAGAGGGAGTAGACAGGGCTCTCCGCCTACCCTGGACCACTCCTTCAGTCAGTTTGGCTTATTCCTGATTTGGTTCACGCTAACCTCTTCCCTATTAATACTGTGGTTAATCAAGTTCTTAAAGTCGTCATTGTATGTGGAGCATGGCTGCAGAGGGGTGTCCTTTTCCCTGATCCAGGCATACGTTCTTCCCCTTTACCCATGGAGGAGGCCAGCAGACTCCTTATTTCTGGCTCAGGCTCCGAGTGGAGGGCTTCCCTTTCCTGAAGACAGCTTGATCCCTGGCACCTGGCCTTGCGCACCTGTGCCCCCCCCCCAGAGAAGTTAGTGTCCCCTGCATGCTCACACTGGGACCCTCCACAGGCAATGAGGAGAGCAGCTGCCAGCTGGGCCCACACTGCCCGGAGCAGTGCACCTGCATGGAGACGGTGGTCCGGTGCAGCAACAGGGGGCTGCACGCCCTCCCCAGAGGCATTCCCAAGGACGTGACCGAACTGTAAGTACCCCCACTCTCTAATCCCACCGCCGCCAGCATCCGCCACACTCTATCTCTAGTGTCTCTGGCACGACTTCCTGGGGTGCCCTTCCTTGAGTGGACCCCAGCACCGTGGCCACAGAGCCTCCTCCCCATGCCTCTGCCTGGCGGGTGACAACTACCCGGCCCTTCGGAATACAAGTGGGAGGGTTACCGTCTTGTCTTCTAGATCCCCCCAAGCCACCTGCTCTGTTTTCCACCTTCCAGATTCCCCAACGGTCTCTCAGTCTGACACCAGAAACAGCCCGGGGTTAATGGTAAAAACACTGCGCAGCAGGCACTGTGGCTTCTGGAGCACTTCTACCCGTATGATCCTGTTCCCCTTACAGCCTCCCATGTGACAGATGAGATCTTAGCCCTGGGTCCTGCTCATGCTCCACCCAGGGGCCAGCTGACCCCACAGCGTGAGCTCCCCGCACACATTCCTCACGGCTGCTCCTGCCCCCAGAAGCTCCCACTTACACAAAACAGGTCTCATTCCCTTCCTGAAGCACTCTTCATGTTGTGGAGAAACTGTCTTTCTGCCCCCTGGAGAGCTCAGCCGGTCCAGAGGCAGGGAGGCGTTTCCCGAATGGCTGGGAGCACAGCCCACACACGCCTCGGTGTTCCTGCATCCATTCAGTCACTCATTCACTCAGCACCTGTCTGTTGAGCACCTGGTGTGTCAGGTTCCTCTGCTCACACTGGGGAGACCCCCACTCTTGTGGGGCCCCCGGTTCACTAGGGAAGGGAGACGTATGCTCAACCACCTCAGTAGCACATGTAAGATGACGACTATCACAGTGCCATGAAAGAGAGGACAATGTCTACTGTGACACCCTAGAGTAGAGAGGCTTCCTGCGGAGATGAAGCCTGAAGGGTGAGGAGCAGATCAGGGGCAGGGGAGGAGGGAGGGGCATCCCACACACCCCACACACCCCACAGCAGCTGCTGTGGGTTGTGGCAGAGCCGGGTAGGGGGTGACAGGGACCCAGAGTCCCAGCACGGGAAGACACACTCACCTGCCGCTCCCCACTCACTTCGAAAGGTCGCACTGTGTCCCTGGACCCTGGGCACGCCCCTTCCTCTGAGACAGCTTAGCATGCACCCTGCCCTTGGACACAAGTGACAGAATTGACCCCGACACCAGCAGGGACTGTTCCTCTGACTGGCTTTGCCCGTGCTTCCTGGGGGGAACCAGAGTAGGACACTGACACGGAAGACCAGGTCAATGTCTGGGTGTGTGTTGTGGCTCCTGCATCTCCCGTTGCTCAGGGAGGCTGTAACCTGGATGCCCCCACCAGGAAAGGAAGGAAGGGAGGAAGGGGGGAGGGAGGAAGGGAGGAAGCAAGGGGAAGGCAAGACGGGACGGAGGTCCTAGGGCTTGACAGTCACTAAAACATCCATGACAGCCCCGAGTTTGGGCTCCGGTTGTGGTGCTGGAGGTCGGCAGGAGCACCACCACGGGGGCGACGCCGGCCCCAGGCCCTTCCCCCCTGTCCCCGTGCAGTGGGGCCCGCAGAAATGACCCAGGTACTCGCCTCCACCTGACTCCCAAGTGACACATGCCAAAGAGAAAAAAATGCCATGAAAACAGGCCTGCGGATGCTTTTCCCCAAAGCTCACGAAAGAGAGATTGAAATAACAGAGATAATTGGCTGTAATGATAAAGTGAACTCCAGAGCTTGGGGAAAGGCGGTTCCCGGCTTTGGAAATGATGGCATCCCCCTCGGCCAGCCTGGTTTCCAAAGCACACCCAGGATGGCAGCCCTCCCCTCTGAGCCCAGACCGCTTCCCCGAGGGAAGGGAGCTGGTGTATCTGGGGAGACGTCTGAGGAAGAGAGGGCAGGGAAATTGATGCTGGAAAGAGCGCAAGTCGACAGGTCCAGAAAGCACTGGCTTGGAGCCTTCGGTTCAAGGACCAGATTCAGTGTTTGGATCCAGTGCTGGCTTTCCAGCTCCCTCAGGCATCATTAGTGGTCTCAGGCAGAGCTGCCAATGTACAAAACAAAATTAAGTTGAATTCACTGAAAGTGGGGGGGGAGTTCCACAGCTTTTCTCCAAAGGGAGGAGGAGCGCCTCCTACCACAGGCACGAGGGAGGAGGGTGGTACCATACAGGTGGGAAGAGAGTTCCTCCATCAACCCTCTGCAGACCTCCGGCCTGCTCTCGTCCTGGCTGAGGGGCCACCTGAGACCTGCGGCTCTCACCCTTGCTGGTTCAGGTGGTCCCCCTGGCGCTCTCTCCGTGCTGAGAAGTCGGAGCCACTCCCCAAGCCTCCTTCCCACCAAGCAGCGAGTCAGGAGCAGAAGGCAGCTCAGTCTGATCCCAGATCCCATGCTCTTGTCCCCTCCCCAACAACTTCCTAAATTTGGGGGCCTCAGGACCGCTTTAGGTATTCTTCAAAAGCAATGAGGACTCTGCTTCTGTTTAGGTGGTTTTAGCTATTGATATTTACCGTATTGGAAACTACTGAGAAATTTTTTAATATATTTATTAATCCATTTAGAAATAATAATTGCTCATTACATGTTTATATGAACAGCAAACTCCTATGAAAAACAAACCAAAAGAAATTTAATTGAGAAGAGGGACATTTTTACAAATGTGGTAGAAGCCAGCTAGATTTTCATAACCACTTTGGCATTCCCTCTGTCGTGATATGATGTTTGGGGTCAAGTGCAAGAAGAAAATCTGGCTTCACATAGACATGTAGTTGGAAACGGAAGGAGAATTTTCATAGCCCTTCCAAATAATTGTGAATATTCTTCTTTGATAACTCACCAAAATCACATGGTGGTGGTTTCCTAAAGGCTAGTTGTTGTGTGAAACCCAAAACTGCATCAGTGAACTTTCTATATCCTTTGACTTGAAGGGAGCATCCCCCCAAGAATGATCTTGCAACAGTGTGCACTGGTCCTTTGGAAGATACTGGCTCACTGAGCTGTGCAAATCTTCCCCACATTGGCACATTGCATTAAAAGTATCAAAAGTGTCATAACCAGTAACATCACCACGGATCCCCTCAGAAAAGCCTCCTGGGAAAGGGATACTGCTCAACGTAGCCAATACAAGTTTTCTAAACTTTTAATTTTCACTTGGAAGCAAGCTTGAATTTTATCACTGCCAGTAAGTACTATTACTTGCTTTCCTGGAAGTGACAGGCTTACTGTATTTACTTTTGAGACATTGTCTACTAAATACCCATCCCGGAATAACCTGCTTGCTAGTCATTCTTTGAAGCAGAAATGGTGTTTTTATGGAAGAAAAATTTTCAAAACGGCGAGTTCAGCTGGTAATTCTGTGACACCGGAGTTTTTCTCCAGAAAACCAAAGCCAAAATGCTTTATGCGTGTCTCCTGTTTTGCCACGCAGAATAGTAAAAACATGTGTGTTCAAGGGTTGATATTCAGAGCAATTAATAATTTTTCACGGATTCACGGAGGACATTTTTCAGTGAAACTGGCTTTTTTTTTTTTTTCACCTGCACGTACTTGAAGGGGAAGGATATAGTGACCCCTGTTACCACGTGGTGCCACGGCTTTGATTCAGACTGAGGTGCAGGCTAGTTTGCCACCCGTGCAAATGGAAACAATGTTTTAATGGTATCAAAAAAGTAGTTCTAGTCTCCCGGAGCCCTGAAACAGTCTAGAGGAGCCCCAGTTGCCTGTGGACCACACTTTAAGAACCACTCAGGTAATTACACACAAGCCTGCAAGCAGTCCAGACCCCTGCTAGAGGTCAACACTAAGGTCCTGATTTAGAAGCAAGCCTGCAAAAGCTTACTGACAATAGGGCAGAAGCAGACGTGTCAGCACCGCCCCTCCCCCGACACTGCAAGGGAGATGACACAAGTTCAGTCTGCAAAGGTAGGCCCCCGTCAGCTCCAGAAAAGTTCCGTTCTTGCTGGGCCACAAGCCTCATAGACTCAAGCTTGCCATTACAGAACTGAAACCTGAAAAATCCCTTTGCTTGCATTTAAGGAAATGTTTATTAACATCAGACCTTCCTGATTCTGGACACACCTGTAAGTCCACATCTTCCTGAGGGTAGAGAGGAGAATAAGAATCTAGTGCCAGCAAAGCATACCCCCCCCGCGCCATCATCCCCTTCAGTCCACTCCTGCTTAATAGCCAGGAAATTTTGAAACTGATTCCATGTGAGGACTGTGAGCATGGATTTGTTGTCCCACCACTAACATCCCAAGGAGAAGAGAAGGGAAGGATGACATATGTTCCCCCAGGCACCAGTGTGGGAAGAGGGGATTTTTACAGGGGTGTGGAGACTGCAGACTTGATGGGAAGCAGGCTCACGGTACGCCCACATCCACAGCACAGACGGGAGGCTCGAAAGGGTTTGGGGGTTCACCACCAGGGCATGGGCTGAGACACAGCTCTGTGAGACTGCGTACGGCAGGAGGAGATGAGGAGAATGCGCTTGCTGAAGGACGGGGTAGGCCCTGGCCTGGCGCTGGTTAGCTCCAGGGGTTCGGAAGACGGGGGTCTGGGGTTCATCAAGCAGCTCAAATCTAGGGCAGTGGAGGTGTGTGCTAGGAAAGGGGCAGAGCAATGTAGGAAGTGACGAGCACGGAGGCGTGGCAGGGATAGTCTGTGCACCGGGATAGGGAGGAGTGCAGGCCGTTCTGCCCACCCCGGCCTTTAGGAAAGCAGGGGAAGGTGCGTCTGTCCAGCTGCGATCCACCACAGCCAGCGATCCAAGCGTGGACTGTGTGCCAGGCACTGTGATCGATTGTTTCCGTATGTGATCTCATTTCATCCTCCCAGGAATCCTACAAGGCGGGTATTGTTACTCTCATTTTGCAGAGAAGGTCACTGAGGCTGGGAAGGTTAAAGAATTTCTTGAGATCACACTGCCAAGAAGCAGCAGAGCATGGACATGAGCCCAGAGCTGTCTGACCCTGTCCTCTAGCCACTCAACGACTCCCATTGGCAGAGGCCTGGGTCCCCGCGTGCTCTGCCGGTGGCCCGGCTCCTTGGTGATTTGCAGGAGATAGTCACGCGTCTCCTTGGAACCCACCACCTGCATTTCCGCGGGGAGAAGGCAAACCCAGCACCCCTGCCATGATGCTAGAGGTGCCTGTCGTGGTTCCAGCTGGGCCGTCTTGTCTAGCAATGCCAGCGGCCGCCGTGGCGTACTTGCCACCTCCCCCCACCCCCGCCGGGCAGATTCCCTGGAGCACTTTAGAGAGCAGCCGGCCAGCACTGACTGTATTCTTGCCTTTCTCTGCCCCGCGGAGAGGGACAGAAATCGCCTGCAGCCAGCTAGAGGGCAGCTCGCTCTGGGCAGAGCAGCCCTTAGCAGTCCTGGCACAAGCCTTGGCCCAGAGAAGCCCTCAGCAGATGGCTTCAGTGGAGGACACTTCTAGGCTATCGGGCAGTCACGGCCATCTGTGGGAGGGACTGGGGGAGGCAGGAGCACAGGCCACAGGCTGAGGGAAGCCTCTTCACGCAGTCAGGTGTTCACTGAGTTTACTGTGCCAAGTAATGTCACAGGAGCTGGGAGCACAACAGCTAATGTGACGGATACGACCCCTGATGTCAGAAACTTAGGATGGGTGAGAAAGGCAGTAAGAAGGCTCATCAGGAAATTAGGCACTTCAGATAGGACGGAGAATAGTGTTTCCCAGGAAGAGGGGGTGGGACGTGGAAAGGAGTAGAAGGAAACTGTTTTGTGAAAACCCAAATGTGGAGAGATCTTAAAGTCAAGAGACCAGGAAGACAAGTGATGGAGCAAATAGAATGAAAAAGAGACTGGTGTGTCCTGAAAGCTTGAGAAGGATCTACAGTTCCCGTAGGCCATGGTGAGGGCTGACTCCTTATCCCAGGAGAATGAGGGAGCCAAGGAAGAATTTTAAGCAGGAAAGTGACATGATGCAATTCTCATTTTAGAAATACTACTCTGGAAGAAGAACAGAGAATAGATGGCAAGGGGATCATTATCTGTTTTCCAATATTCATATGTATTACTGGATGGAGAAAGAGCAAGAGAGAGAGAGTGTGTGTGTGTGTTTTCAAAACACACTGAAAGCCAATGTGCCGAGCACTGCTTCCAGAGCTTTCCACAGAGACTCCTTTAATCCTCATAATCACTTCAAGGTGGTGATCACGATAAGCCTCCCTTTCACAGGTGAAACATAAGCTCAGAGAGGTTAAGTAAGTTGTCCAAGGTCACAAAGCTATTAGCTAGGGGAGCCAGGATGTGAGCCTGGGCTGCCCGACTCCTGAGCTAGAACCATGTCATCCCAGGCCCCTGGTGGAAAGCCTGGCCATGAGTGGGGGCCCCTAGAAGGTGGCCGCCCTTCTCCTTCACCATTCAACGGGTCTGCAAGTTCTTTATGCGGCACTTGTCAGCACCTTCAAACTCCAAACAGAGGTGGAGAGCATCCATTTTACAGAGCTTTGTGTGGATTTCCATGTGAGGCAGGCGTGTCCTCATGGGCTGGTGCTGGGGCTAAAACAGAGCATTTAAATGCAGATCAGCACAAAGGTTGACCCACTAGAGAGTCTCCGATCGTTCTGAGGCTGGCAGGGCAAGAGTGCTATCTTCTGAAAGCATCCCTCGGGGGCCTGGGCTGCAGGCTACAGGCAACTTTGGAGTTCAGAGTCTTCGGGAAGGGCTGCGCATAAAGAGAGCTCTCCCACACAGCCACCTCTGTATTTGTGAAGTGAAGCCTTTTGATTCCACGTCTTCTGCGCTGCCACACCAGGTTGCCAGGGACGTGGTGCCCTTAGAGTGGCTCCCACACGGCCCTCCTCAGCCCTGCTGGGCCGCACTGAGCCCTCCCTGGGGACTTCCAGGCTTTGCATCACACGGATGGTGTTTCCTGCACCTCACAGACTCACACATGGAGGTCATGAGTCGGGGGCGGGGGGGTGATGCTGTGAAGGAAATGCACCAAGAGCTTGGACCGAGAAGCTTGTCACGTCCCCAGTGGGTGTGGGGATGATGTCGGGGAGGCAGTGCTGGAGCTGAGCTCTGAGCAGCCGTCAGAGTGAGCTAGCAACGAGGGTGGGGGGGACACGCGTGTGCCCAGACCTGCTTCCCAAAAGGAGCGTGGGGCCCTCAGGGGGTGGGGCCGAGGCCATGGGAGGGTTTGCTGTGGGGGAGCAGGAGAGGGAGGCAGGGTGTGGGACAGTGAATCTCATGGGTCAGCTTGACTGGGCTGTGGTGCCCACGTGTTGCCTGGAAGGTATTTTGTCGGTGCAGCTAAGTAAAGGAGATTACCCAGAGTAATGTGGATGGAGGCCTCATATAATCAGTAGAAGGCCTTAAAAATGAAAAATTGGAGTTTTCTGTAGAAGGGGGAATTCTGCCTTAATACCGTAACAGAAAGGTCCTATTTGAGTTTCCAAGGGGCTGTCCCTCCCTTAAAGTAAATTCTCTCTTGGGGCGCCTGGGTGGCTCTGTCAGTTGGACGCCCGACTCTTGGTTTCAGCCCAGGTCATGATCTCAGGGTCCTGGGATGGAGGCCCACCTCAGTCTCCACATTTAGCAGGGAGTCTGCATGAGAATGTTCTCCCTCTGCCCCTCTCCACAAGCATATGTGCTCACTCTCTCTCTCCCTCTCCCTGCCCCACATCTTTTAAAAAAAATTTTTAAATCAAATTCTCTCTCCTTCTGTATATATATTTGTATGTGTGTGTCGTATGTATCTCTCCAATTGGTCTGTTTCTCTAGAGAACGCTGACTGATCTAGAACAGGCCACAGACCGCTTAGAAGGATTTGGGCAGGATTCAGGTAGTCCTTCTCTAGCAACCGGTGGAGGCCAGGGAAGGATTTTAAGCAGGCAGCACAGCCGATCCAGTCAGCATCGGCAGAGCACCGATCAAAGCCAGGTTGGAACCCAGGGAACTGGCATGGCAGGCCCAGAGGTTCCAGAGCATGCTCTTGGCCTCCCTGAATTCCAGTGGTTGTTGTACGTGTTCGTTCAACTGTTTAGCAGATGCCCACATCCATAGAGCATGGCCTGCCTTATGGACGGACGTGGGCCAGCCACAGGGCATTCTTTGAAACCATTATAAGTTTTTGTTTGTTTAATCCAGAGCCCTGTGAACAGCCCGTCTCCTCATTCATTCATCATTCATTCATCCGTTCAGCAAATATTTGAGGTCCTACTGTGCGCTAAGCCCTACACTGTGCTCTGGGGATGCAACAGGAAACAGAAGTGGCCCAGATCCCTGCTGCGTGCAGCTTCTGTTCTAGTGGAAGTGAGAGAGTAAGTTCTGTGGTAGAGTGAATCCTCTCAGGACAGAGATGGCTAAAGGCGAAAATAAGGAACTCCAGGCAGAGAATCGAAATAGCATGGGTTTGACTTCTTGGGCTGTGCAGCCCAGCAGCCCCGAGTTTAGGTCCTGTCTCCTGGGCTCACTCCTCCCATCTCAGAGCCTCAGTGTCCTTGTCAACAAAATGGACAAAACACCCAGCATAATATGGCTCCCTCTCTAGAGGATTAGACAGCAGACCAGAGTCTCTGGATCCCACAGCACTAGGCTATGCACCTGTTGTTTCTGTGTTGTTATTTTCCTTGTCACTGTGTTTCCTTGTCTGTGAGGTTAAGTAACTTGCTTCAGATGTGCTTGTTATGGGGCCTCTGTAAACTTCC
Source organism: Ailurus styani (assembly GCA_002007465.1). NCBI lineage: Eukaryota > Metazoa > Chordata > Mammalia > Carnivora > Ailuridae > Ailurus > Ailurus styani. Next base: position 6,611,849 of record LNAC01000017.1, read on the forward strand.
CAGCAGAGAGACTTGGGGCTGTGGTATCTTATTCTGGGTTTCATCTTAGATGTCTCGAGTTTGCTAAGTAGTTGTCACAAACAAACGAGAGCGAGAGAATGAACAGCATGGGAGAGGGTGAGCCGTCACTGCCAGCCGGAGGCTAGACACCTTCAAGTGCCTCCCTCGTGGTTAATCAGCCTCCCTCCAGCAGAGATGCTCCCAATGCCTGGGTCCCAGCCCTGCTCGTTCATCCAGCTCCTCCCTCCCTCCCTCCCTCTCTCCTTCCCTCCCTCCATGCCACACTGCCCACTAAACCCCCCTGAGGGCAGGTAGCCCAGCGTGACCCCAGAAGCCCGCCCCTCCCCGCCCCCAAAGCGGCGAATGCTGGATGCTTTTCACACGCCTGCTCCTTGATACCACTGCTGAGCCACAGGGCCAGCGTCCACACAGAATGTGAATGCCCTGCCACCCGTCCCTCAGGGCAGAGCAGAAACGGGGGGTAAGCCCTGCGTGATACCAGCGCCCTGCACCTGTCTGCGGTCACTCACTGCCCTGGGAATAAACCCCCTCCGAGGCTTCAGTGTGAGCCGCCCATCCCTCTTAGCCCACCAGACCGGCCTCCCCGGCCTTCTTTCTCGGCCTCAACAACCCCCAAGCTCAGGGCCCTCCACGGGCCTCACTCTTGCCCGACCGTCCCTCCTCCCCTGCCATCCAAAGTATCCCTGCCTCCACGGAGTCTCCATCCCAGAACTGTGTTCCTTTCCTTCGAAGCATGCATCAGTTTGTAAATTCTGTCGCTTTCTTTGCATGGCCTCAATCTCTCTCTCTCTCCCCCTTCCCCTCTTTCTGCCATTCCCTCCCCCTCCCTCTCCACATTAGACTTTCAAATGCCAGAAAGTAGGCATCATGCCTGTCTTCTCCACCAGTATATACACTGCCTGGCACACTGCAGTTGCCCAATAAATATTTCTGCCTGAATAAATGAATGCATCAGCGAATACATGTCTCTTAGCTCTTCCACCTGAGGGCATGATCTAAGTGTATGTGGCTGAATTTTAGGCCAGATGATCAGGCTCCCTGAAGGCAGAAATGGGCTCTGGTTCATCTTCGTATCTAGCTCCCTCGTCTAGCATAGCTCTCGGCACATTGTAGGTGCACCACGAAGGATTAAAGACCAAAGGGACAACAATCCAGTAAGCCATGGCCACCTCAGAACCCATGGGGGTCCTGTCAGTGCTCTGGGCCATGAGGATTCCCAGGGGCCAGCCCTGAAAGTAAAGTCACTTGGCCCTAATTTAAGGAAACACCCATTCCAACTTGTTCTTACAGCTAAGCCTGGTTTGGCCGTTGACAAACTGACTCCTGTCCCGTTTTAACCCATGTTATCCCATTCAACCATTTGGTGGCAGGTCTGCTGGGTGCCAGGCGGTGTGCCAGCACCTCGTGACTCAAAAAGCAGCCTGCAGACCAGCACTTCCCACCCTCACCCAGGTTGGAAATGCAGACTCTCCAACCTGGTACAGACCTACTAGATTAGAATCTGCCTTTTAGCAAGATTCCAGGTAACGTGTACCTGTGTTAAAGTCTGAGCAGCGCTGGGCTGGAGAGAAAGATGGAGGGTCTGCCCTCTGGGAGCTCACACCTCTGGGTACAGCCTGTGCACCGGTGGCCATCAGCACCTTTCCGAGACCAACGTCCTTTGACATAAGGGAGATTTGCCCAGGAGACCAGAGCAGGCATCGTAAGCCATCTTAAAGGTTTTGTCATTTTGTCCCAGGAGCAATAGGAAGCCCAGGGGGAAGGACTTTACAGCAAGGATGGGAGTGAATGAATGGTCCATGTCACCTCTTGAGGGTAGTCATGACTTCTGTAATTCATGATCAAAATAAGACTTCCTTCTCTTGTCCTCAAGCACACTTGAGTGCCCAAGGTGGTGGCCTCATCCTAGGTGAGCAGGTCAGTGCAGGACACTAAAATCCAGACAGGTCTAGGCTCAGCCTCTGCCTGTCCAGGAGGAGTCTCCGTCTGTTGGCACGTCTCTGGTCTGAGCTGCAGTCCCCGCCCGCAGTAAGAAGTCGTCCCGCTGGAACCACAGCACAGTGCTCTGGGAACACACGCTTTCTCCTCAGCTTCCCGGTGCACGTCCGGGATACGCACCCCTGAATTAGGGTTCTCAGGGGAATTGTGGCTCAGCTCTCCCGTGCCCTCCAGTAGCTGAGGAGAGGCCATAGGGAAGTGTTGTGAGACTGCAATAAGAGAGACCTGAGTTCGAATCCCAGCTCAGCCGCTCATTCGCCGTGTGAACTTGGGCAAGTGTTTTAACATCTCTGTAATTGTTTCCTCAACCGTGAACCCTTGCCATGTGAGAGTGTTCTGAGGGCTGGGTACAGAGTGAGTGCTTTATGGATTCAAGAAATGTTTATTGGACACCTACTGTATGCCAGGTCAGTACACACTTGGGGTGGGGGGGTCCAACACTGGACAGTTTTAGGCAACAGCCCTGCCATCACGGAGGACAGCAGACCAGTGGGAAAAAGTGTCATTCATTGAATAATCACAAATCAATATTAAGTGACAAATGTGGTATGTGCTTTGAGATGAGGGGCGGGGGAGAAAAGGAGCTATGAGAGAGTAAAACAGAGGCCCGAACTCGCCCAGGAAGTCAGAGGAGGGGTCTCATGAATGTGTGGTGTCTCTGGACCTAGTGTCATTCTGCACCTCTCTTTCAGGTACCTGGAAGGAAACCACTTAACAGCGGTGCCCAGGGAGCTGTCCGCCCTCCGACACCTGACACTTATGTAAGGAGCCCGGCATGGGGGGCGGGGGGGCATGTAATGTTCTCTCCTGGGGGGGCTCAGGAGGCTGCTGTGGGGGCTGAGGGAGGATGGTCTGGGGGCTTCGCGGCATTCCTGCACTTTCTGCCGGGGTGGGGCAGAGAGAGCCAGCTGGGAGGCCTGAGCCAGTCTGATGTGCCAGGCCTTACCAGTGAGAACTGCACACAGAAATACCAGAGCCTGGCATCACTGACCATCCCCTTCACCTTCCTCCTTGGCTTAGGGACAGGTGGGGGAGCCTCTGACGTTCTGGGGCCCCAATTAAATCCTGAGACTCCTCAGTCTCCAGGTTCTTACAAGCTGTGGCTGCACTGAGGTTTGCCAGAAGCTTAAATGACCATTTGTTCTTCCTCCTCTAGTTGCCTAGAAAATGTTCCAAGTAGATGGTTTAAACTGACGTTCCTTCGGGTGGTAGCTTCTACCAGCTCCAAGTCTGCCAAGATCCAGGAAAAACTCACAAATTGAGGAGCAGGGCTGCAGGACATGGATGGGGCCCAGAAAGCTGGGTGGTCCGTGAGCTTCATCCCTTGACAGCCTCACTGTCACTCCTTGCCAGGAGGGGACCCATAAGGGTACAAAATAATACCTTGGGTGAGTGGTCATTGGAAGATCACCCCGGCTGCTCAGGGGGCAGGGAGCCAGGGGGAAAAGGAGAGTTCTTTCAGAATGAATCACTGTTGCCCTTGGGAAAGTGGGGCTACTGAAGAAAGGTGGAAGAAAGCCACCTGGTAACCTCATTCAGCCTGGCTTCCTACATATCCCCCAAACAAGCCTTTAGATGAGATTTCTCCACCTCCGTCCTGTGGGCATTTGGGGCCAGGTCATCCTTGGTTGTAGGTCTGCAGACGCTGTGGGATGTTTAGCAGCATCTCGGGGCCTCTAACCATGAGATACCAATAATGTTCCTCCCTAAGTAGTGACAACCAGAAATGTCTCCAGACATTGGCACATGTCACTGGGGAAGCAAACATGTCCTGAGTCAAGAACCCAGCTGATTAATTCGTTTGTTTGTTTAGTACTGATGCTCCAAACCACCCTCAAGCAGTTAAATCAGAAGATCTGATTTATAAACCAGAGTATCTGGACATGGCGCCCAGGCCTCGGAGGGTGTGAGCACTCTCCAGGGGATTCTAATGTGCAGCTACTTTTGAAAACCGCTGCTTGGAAGAGTTACCCCTGACAAGAAGCTGGAGGTTGTAGTTGGCAGAGAACTGTACGCCCACCAACCACATTCCACCTAAGAGAGAATCTAATAAGATGGAACAAATGAATGCCAGAAGTGAGAGAGGAGCAGTGAAAGGAAGGGTTGACCTGGGGAAAATGGCACTAGAATCAGGAGAGATCTCATGTGCTCTGTGTTGCTGGGAGGATGAAATGGAAGGATAGACTTATAAATTGAATGGTTGATGAGGTGAGTGGATGGATGGATGAATGAACAACACATGCTTGAATGAGTGATTGAATAAATCTTGAACAAAAAAATTGGATGAATGGGTGGATAGGTGAGTAGATGGGTGAGTGGATGGATGGATGGATGGACGGACGGACGGATGGACGGATGGATGGACGGATCGGTGGATGGATCGATGGATGGACAGCAGGCATACACGAATGTGTGAAAGTTGGGAAGGACCCCCTACAGATGCAACTAACAGGAAAGTATGGCGCTTCTATTTTACTTTTCCTAGTGACTTGAGCAACAACAGCATCGGCGTGCTGACCAACTACACCTTCAGTAACCTGTCTCACCTCTCCACCCTGTGAGTACAGTGGGGTGCTTGTCTAACGTGGGCCTGGTAGTAAGTGGCATGTGGCCATCCTCTCTCCCTGGCCCCTCAGGCCTGTGTTCTCTGCCCTAGTGGCCCTCAGGGCTATGGCTGCCCTCACGTAGAGCAGATCGTAATCATCAGAAGGAAAATGAAGTAGGTTAGAACTCTACTGCCTGGGCAGTTAGAGAGGAGCTAACACCTAATTACTTCTGAAGAATGCCCTCTTTGGAATACCTTCTGTGATTTGTGAATTTTCTTTCCCAGTGGAGGGTTTCCCTTCACAATTATATTTTGCTCAGATCCATTTACTTCCCATTAGCTCGGCACATTGTGAGCACCGACCATTTGACAATAGAGGGAGGCGATGGCAAAGCTGGTTAGGAGGCCAGCCTGCCGTGGAACACGAGAGGAAGCTGGGGAAACAAAGCCGGTGAACTTTCTGGAGTGGTGGAAGGCGTTTCCATTCTCTTTATTGTTGGGATATCTTTCATCAATATCTAAAATGAGGAAGAGAAAGAAAGCATTTGCTTTGACTGGTCCACAGCGTGGACAGTACATCCATAAGTAACTGAGAATTGCAATGGCCAACGGCGCCCCTGTGTCTTCTTCTGCAGGATCCTGAGCTACAACCGGCTACGGTGCCTCCCCATCCACGCCTTCAACGGGCTGCGGTCTCTCCGAGTGCTGTGAGTACCCCGGAGCCCGAATCCCACTTGGGCTTCAGCAAGTCACAGCAGGCAGTACTGAGTGGTCCTATCTGTGCCCCCAACACGTGTCCCCAGTCCAGCGCTCCTGCAGGCTCAGTAAGGTGGGGGACCTGGGGCGGGGGGCCAGCCTGCTATTGCTCATGGACCGGGAGCAAATCACAAACACCCAGAGTTTCTGCTGCCTTTTGTGCACAGTGAGATCAACAGCACCTCTCTAGGGAGGATTAGCACACGCAGGTGTATTCTGCACCCTAGCAGAGCCAGTGTGTGGCTCGTGGCCACTGTGCTGATGTGCACTCCGCTCCTGGTCCCTCTGGCTTTTAAGGGGCAGTGTAAACCCTGTGAACCGCTGCGAGGTGTGTCAGAGCTCCCCAACTAGAAGCCCAGGGACCTGGTTCAGCTCACAGACAGCTATGAGTTAGCCATTGTAGAGTTAGTGGACTCACAGAGTATCTTTTCAAAAGGACAAAGTTTTAATAAGTTGCTGAGAGTTAAACATCAGGGAGCTTCTCATACAAATCCTCATTTCTAATCTCTCTTGGAAAACGGAGAGGTGTGGCCATTCCAGGACATCCCATCTACATTCCTGCAAGGCCAGGCAGCCCTGCCCCTTAATTTTTCTTTTCTGTTATTTTTTTTCCCAGTGTTCCAAGATTCATTGTTTATGCACCACACCCAGTGCTCCATGCAAAACGTGTCCTCCTTAATACCCTCCCCTTTAGACAGGGTTCTAGAGTCCGCAGCCTCCACACCCTCCCCCTCCCCTATCACCATTATGACACCTGCCTTGCAGCCGACTGAGGCAGGTTAACTCCTACCAAAGACAAGATGGCCACAGAGTCTATCTGCTTTCCAAGCGTGGCTCTGCCCCTCCCTAGCTGTGTGTCTTCCGTAAAATCCAGATAGTAATTACCTCACGGGGTTTTATGAGGATTAAATGAGATGAGGTATCTCCAGCCTTTAGCATAGCTCTGGCCCGTGGTAAACACTTTATAAATATTCACTTGTTATTACCAGTACTTGTTATTACCTTACAAGAGCAGGAATGGTGCCTCACTGTGCCACCCCCGTCCTGGGGCCCTATTATCCATCACCTCATCTTTGTGCCTTGTCATCTTGCATATTTTGTTGGCAAAGGAAGATCCTTTGAATGATATTCCCATGAGGACAGAAATGCCACTTTTAATGTCCATTGCCTCATATAGCCCTTTGCAACAGTGCTGTGAGATTGAGAGGATTGTGCCCATTTTAAAGATGGGAAAACTGAGGTCCAGGTTGTAACTGGCCCAAAATCCAGCGGTCAGGAGGCTGCAGCATCCAGCCCCCTGACTCAGAGCGCTAGGACCCTTCTCGGGATCCACTAGCAATCAGCAAACAGCACCCAAAGAGCCCATCCATTCCACAGCCTCCAGGTTGATGTGATTTATTGAAGCCCACAAAACACTGGTGTCAGCGACAACTCCCGCCACATGTCATCTGCGCTGTTATTAAAAATCAATTCTCTCGGGGCAAAGAAGTGCCCGCGCTGACAGTGTGCAATCTGTTATTGTCACTTATTTATTATCCGCCTTCTCTGGGGAGTCTGAGAATGGAAACATCAGCAGAACTATTTCCCTGTTTCCGGTTGAACACAGCAGGAGATGGACTGCTCTCATTGGCCGGGGCTCTGGCTGGCCCTGCTGCCCCCTCCTACTTCCCACCATCCCCCCACCCCCAAATGATTGTCTCCCAACCTGGTCCTTCAGTTCTCCACATGGGTTTGCTGCCAGGGGCTGGGGCCTGCCCATTTTCATGGGACTTGTGTGCCTACAATTATAATTCGAGTGGTTCCGGTGGGGCAACCCAGCCCAGGAGAGGGAGGGAGACTGAAAATGCTTGCCTGTCCATTTGTCTGGTCTTCCAGGGTGGCCGCATGAATATCACTGGGGTTTCCTGCTCCCTGGGCACTTCGTCTGTCCCACTCCAGACTGCTCTCATTTGTTCATCGCAAACGCACAGCGAAATACCACATACTTCTGCTTGTTTCTTGAATTAAGAATTAGTAGGCTTATGGCATCATCATTTTAGAATCATGGGCTCTCATAGATAATAAGTGGTCTTAGAGGCCCTCGTTACAACCATCTGCCTCAATGGGGAGCAACCATTTTCTGCATAAAGGCCAATTCAGGAAAAATAAAAATGTTTATGGACGACATTTCTTTTATGATATTTATCTCCTTCCCCCCAGTAACTGCACAGCTAGGAATTTATGCTAAAGAATAATCCAATATGAGGGAAAGGTTCTCCGCATTAACATCTCGGTTGCTCTGTTATTTTTTTTTTTTTTAAAGATTTTATTTATTTATTCAACAGAGAGAGATCACAAGTAGGCAGAGAGGCAGGCAGAGAG
>LNAC01000017.1:6619677-6647859 GCA_002007465.1 Ailurus styani
AGAGCCCGATGCGGGCCTCGATCCCAGGACCCTGGGATCATGACCTGAGCCGAAAGCAGAGGCTTTAACCCACTGAGCCACCCAGGTGCCCTGCTCTGTTATTTTTAACCTACATTTTAAATAGTACCTACAAGCGCCACAGTGGGGAAATGTTTAAGGAAAAGCATAACGCAATTGATTAATGAAGGGCAATTATTAAAGGAGGTAAAGATGAAAACAAGGTAGCAGTGTGGGGAAGTGTTTAACACATAGCCGTATGTAGAAAAGTGAACCTAATTGGTATATATGTTACAATTATACTTGCATACTTGCAAGTATACAATTATACTTGTATACTTGCATACGTTTCTAACTATGAAGAAGGACTATAAGGGAACATAGACAAATGAAAAAAAAATCATTGATCACTAACTGCTAATGCAAAGTTGTTTCTGTAACAAAAGAAGGCAGAGTTAAAGATGAATGAATATAGTAGGATATTCACAGTTTAGAGGGTTGGGGGGGAAAGGTAGGTTTTTGTGAAATCAGGTGCTGTAATAGCTACAACTGCATTTCAGCATTTATGTCTCTTCTCATTTCTAAACGGTTTCATTACTTTGATGAAAATTTCAGAAACGACCAGAGATCCACGGCTACTGGGAGTTTGGGGTGGGGAAAGAGAATGAGCATCAGGTTTAGCCAAAGACAAAGGCCAAAAAGTATTCTAGAAAGACATGACAATTTTAGAGGGAATGAGTGAGTGTGTGAGTGAGTGAGTGAGTGAGTGTGTGTGTGTGTGTGTGTGTGTGTGTGTGTGTGTGTGTTGGTGGGTGGATACGAATACATTTCTGAGACAGGAGAGTTGTCAGGGAACCCTGAGTACAAAACATTGGGTGAAAATTTGCTTTTCCTTGTTTCCTCCTAATCTAAAAATAGCTAGAAGAGAACATTCTCATGGACATTCTAGTTCTTCTTCAGGGATCTGTGTGTTCCCCGATCTTTGCCCCACGCTGAGTCACACGCCTTGTGTGCGTGTGTGTGGTCCCAACTCTCACTCCCCAGCCCCAGCCGCAGGAGGGCCACCTGGAATCAGTTAGCTCTGGGAAGGCTGTTTCAGTGTGTGCTCATGAGGGAGGGAGGGGGATTATCCTTCATCATCTTCAGTGTTTTTAGCCCCTCATCCCTGAAGGAAGATGGTACTTGCTACTTATGTTCATGGGGCTGTTCATCCACCAAGTGCATGGGTCCTCCCTATAGCATCTCTGCAAAGGGCTCTGTTGCCCTTTGCTTGATTACCCTTAGAGACCAGGAACTTGCTCCCTTCCCAGATAACCCCACTCCTTTATTTATTTACTCACTTATTTATTTATCGAGCAGGGAAAGGGGCAGAGGGAGAGAGAGAATCTTAAGCAGACTCCACACATAGCTCAGAGGCCAACGCGAGACTTGACCTCAAGACCCTGAGATCATGACCTGAGCTGAATCAAGAGTCAGATGCTTAACCAACTGTGCCACCCAGGAGCCCCAACACCATTCCATTTTTTTTTTTTAAGATTTTCTTTATTTATTTGAGAGAGAGGGAGAGAACACAAGCCAGGGGAGAGGCAGAGGGAGTGGGAAAAGCAGGCCCTCAAAGAGCATGGAGACCAACTCGATCCCAGGACCCTGGGATCATGACCTGCCCCCAAGGCAGACGCTTAACAAATGAGCCACCCAGGCACCCCAATCCCACTCCATTTTTGACTGGTTGTTGAACATTAGATAATTCTGGTGAGCCAGAAAGCGATTCCTTATGACCTCTAAACCCTGGTCCTGGTTTGGCCCTCTGGTGCTACCAAAAATAAAATTAATTTTGAATTTTAGAAATGGGAAGTGAGTTGCAGAAATTATTCTAACCTGAGGCTCAATCACTTAAGTGTCTGACTTCGGCTCAGGTCGTGATCTCAGGGTCCTGGGATCAAGCCTCACATCAGGCTCCTACTCAGCAGGGAGCCTACAAGGGAGGCTGTTTGCCCCTCTTCTCCTCCCCCTGCCCATTCTCTCTCTCCCCCACCCATTAAATAAATAAAATCTTGAAAAAAAAAATATCCTATCCTATCCAAACCTCTCATTTAGGATAAGGAGACAGATTCAGAAAGGCTTAGTGACTTGCCCACATTCACTTATTCGTTCTTTTCTAAATGCCTGCTATGAGTTAAATACTGTGTTAGACACCAGAGAGGAAAATAATGAAACCCAGTTCCTGTCCTCGGAGAGCTCACAGTCTAGAAGAGGAAACAGACAAGTAGATAAGCTCCTGCCACAAAAGGTGGTACCTGGGAGAGGGCCACAGGAATATACAGGACAGGCATGTGACGCAGTTCTGGTGGCTGGACAGGCAAGAGTCTTTCTTTGGGGGCCAAACCGGGAACAAGAACCTGCAGTGTAGACAGATTTCTTTAGCGCTGTCCCAGTAAATTACAGCCCTGTTTCTCCGCAGTTTATGGAAATCTCAGTGGTTCAGCTCATAATAAATGGGTGCGTGACTTGCAGGAGTCACAGCGCCAAAGCTGCCTTTGGGTCATTTGGTGTTTTTAAATTAGGGCTTCGTGCCTCTCCAGGGGCCCAGGCTTCATTCGGAAATGATTAACAACAGGGCTGGGTGCATTTGCCAAACAGCAAGCAGCCATGAAGTCATCCAAGCTAATAGCAGGCAGGAGCCGGTGTGGTTCATAAATAACCACATGCATTCGAGACTAAATGATACTGATAAGTGTTAGGAAGTGCTTCTAGCCCCTTCTTATCTGGGGAGATGAGAAGCTACCTCCAACTCTCTTTGGAGGACTGGTTACCTTCTTCCTGCTGTCCTGGGGAGAGGGAAGGGGAAGGAGCTTGAGGTGATGAGGGTGATGACCTAGGGCAGCTAAATGTGGTTCAGAGGACCAAGAGCATGAGCATCACCTGGGAGCTGGTTAGAAGCACAGCCTCCCAGCCCCCCCATCCAGATACACAGAATTGGAACCCCTGAGAATGGGTCTCAGAAATCTGTTCATTCCAGCGCTCAGTCTGTTGGCGAGCCTCTGTTCTGTATTAAGTGTAATTAAGCTCCTGTCTGTATTTCAGCTCAAAACCCAGGGCAGGCTAACATCAGCTAAAAGGAAAATGACAGGGCAGTTTCATTAGTTATGATCCTTTTGCACTTCCCCAGTCACCTCTCACCACCCCTTTGTTTGGCTAGGGTTCCTTCCCAGCACAGGTGACCGTGTGCAGTAGTCACTAACCGAGCCCGTGAGTGTCTATGAATTTCACCTACCGAGTGCATTTCACAGGCCAGACCCAAAGTGAGTCATCAGGTGGGGACTTTTGTATGTGGTTGATGATCAGTCCTTCAAAGGAGAGTATAATCCATGAATTGTGGATTTACTAGTGTTTCTTGAGCACTGGCGCAATGTGCGTTTCGTTTTTCTCATGGACCTATTCTGCAGGCATTTATTAAAAGTGCAGTATATGCCATCACTCTGCAAGTGAGAATGGCTCCCAGCTCCTACCGCAGAAGGTGGAGAGAGAGGTGTGATTAATACCGAGCAGGTCGCCTGGCCCTTTGGACATGTTGTCGGAAAATGCACTCGGAGGCACACAAGCACCAGATACATACACGTCATGGCAGATGCCAAACCCAGATGAGTGTCCAGCTCCGCAGACTCTCCCCGGGCCCCGAGTGCCCCCCTCCCTCTATCATCCGAGCTGGGATTAATAACATTTCTCGAGCTGCCCAAAATCTCTCTCTCTAGCTCTACAAAGGAGCTGATTTACTGATCTGTACCAGCCATTCTTCAAGGCCCTTTCACAAATGTGAATAACGGTCAGTCATTTAGCCTGTAGAAAATGTTAGCCTTTACATGGATTAATGCACCCACAACAACCTTCTGTGACAAATCTGCTTAATTTCATTCCCGCTTTACAATAGGAAACTGAGGCACAGAGAGGTAAATAACTTTGGCCAGAGTCACACAGCTGGTAAGTGCAGAGTCAGAAGTTGAAGGCAAGCAGCCTGGCTCTAAAACTTAGTCTCGGCCACAGTTCTTCACGGTATCTCTTCAGTGCCTCCATTATGTAGACATCTCTCTCCATGTTTCAGGTGCAAAGACGAAGGCTCAGAAGAATAAAGTAAATGCACCCCGGGTTCCACGCTAAAAGGGACTGGTTTCTCATTCCATCCTAGGCCTGCCAGATTCAAAACTCCATCCTCGTCTTCCCCAAACCCTCTACCTCCCAACATCCACACTGCTGAGCTGGGCATGGAAATAGGCACACACCTGCCATGGAAGAGGCACCTCCTGCTAAGAACAGTGGGGCTCTGAGTACAATCGAGGGGCACTGGAGCCAGCCTGGGACCCCAAGAGCGTCCTGAGCTCAGAACCGTAACTGGGGGTTAACCTCCACCCTGTGCTTCCTCTTCAGGACCCTCCACGGCAACGACATTTCCAGCGTTCCCGAAGGCTCCTTCAGCGACCTGACATCTCTTTCCCATCTGTAAGTAGCCTTAGTTCTCCTTGGCGTGGATCCGCTCAAGATGGAATATCGTGGTTGTGCCAGGGATTGAGCCATTTGAGTATATGTTCTTTCCGTACGCATAGAGCGCGTTCTATAAAAACGTACCCACGTGGTGCACCTCATGTGTTCTCTGCTCCAGATGCCTTCAGAGGCGTCATCAATTATGTAAACAATGTAAATGTTTAATGAGAAGAACTAACATTAAACTCTTACCATGTGATAAACACTTCAGATGAATTATCTCATTTACTTCTTATAGCAATAAAGCATTTTTATCCCCTTATTATACACAGCGAAACTTAAATTGAGAAGAACTAAAGACTTTGCCCAAGGGCTTCACAGTGAATAAGCAGCAGAGCCCTGGTTCAAATCCTGGTTCACCCTGACTCTAAAGCACAAACTCGCTACCACTCGGCATGAGGTACTCCCTTCCCATTTTATGCAGGGGAAACCAAGGTGTGTACCTATTAGCTGTTACATACCTCTGCCAGTGACCATTTTTGAGTCTGTATACCAACTGTATGCATATTTAATTATTTTCATATTGTATGCATATACTGTGATACTGATACATTATGTATGCACCTTATAAAACATTCAAGAAATAGAAATGCTAAAGGATATGATTTTTAAAATAAGCAAAAGTTCTTGTATTTTCTGTCTGGACACCCCCGTTCCATCCCCCCTCCTATGCATTTTTAAGCTGACTGGTGTAATCAGCTTCTGCCCCCTTAGGTCCTGTGACTGGTCTAAGAATTAGATGGGCATAAGACAGAGCAACAGGAGAAAAGCATACAAATGCATTCGGTATTTTTATGTGTATGTGGAAGTCTTCAAAAGGAAAATGAAGACCCAAAGATGCCATTGGGCCCAAAACTTATATACCTTTTTATACAAGGAATGATAACTTGTGGGTATGGGACGAGACAAAGGGCCTTGGGCTGGGGCCCTCTGTTGTGGGGCGGTAGCCAGGAAATGTGCAGAGGGACTGTTGGAAGATCAGGGTTATTTGAGGAGGTTTGTTCATAGGAGTCCATTTTGGCATTGACTCCCAGGCTCTAGCAATAAGAATCTTCTCTTTTTGGTGCAGGGAAGGCATCTTTCTCATGGGAAATTTTATGACTTGCTTTTAGGTAGAAAAGGGTCAGAGGGCCCCTCCTGCACCTGCCATTTCTCAAGTACCTTTATCTCAAAATCACCAATATGCCAATGCAGCATATGGTGGGGTGGCATGCTTTGAGTCCTTTCCATGGTCTGAAGCTTCTCCCTAGGTTGCTGTGCATCAGCACCTTCTCTGCAGATTACAGCCTTCTGTGGACCCTTCAGTAGGGTAAGGGAGCCAGAGAGTCAGCTGGCCAAGGTTTCAAAGCATCCTGGAAGGGCTAGGATTAGGGGTGAGTTGAGGATTGGATCTTAGTAAGGCAGGTGTGAGCAAAAGGTGGGAGGGCCTTAGGTGGGGTGGAAACATCTGGAGGGACTGGAAGTACTATCTGGAGTCTAGTGGAAACTAGCCCAGTGGAAACTACTTCTCCATTAGGCCTCCAGTCAGACACCCCTAATCCAGCCAGAGTCTGAAGATTCTATTTTTCCATGGAGCCTCTGGGCCAAGCTGAGAAGGGGGCCCTGACTTCCTGCTCTGCCTTCTAGGGCACTGGGAACCAACCCACTCCACTGTGACTGCAGTCTGCGCTGGCTGTCGGAGTGGGTGAAGGCCGGGTACAAGGAGCCCGGCATCGCCCGCTGCAGTAGCCCTGAGCCCATGGCCGACAGACTCCTGCTCACCACCCCCACCCACCGATTCCAGTGCAAAGGTACCTGCTTACTCTCCCCTGCCCCTCCAGGGATCTGCTCTGTCTGCAACAGCCTGTCAGAGCTGGGCGTCTCAGCAGATGTGACTTCTGCAACCGTAGCCCCCCGTCTCTTCCACGGGCCATGGAGAGAGACTCAGATGCTTTGTCATCTCTCCTCCAAGTCCCTCTGCCGGCACTCCTGCATGTTCCTCCCTGACTGCGTTCTCTACGTAGTTTTGCATAGACAAAAATCTTTAGCCTGTGTTTCTTTACCCAACATTCTTAAAGCATAAGCTTTTCCCATTTTTACTACTGCAAGCTTTTGGTACATGAGATTTTAAGCGACTACATCATTATGATAGCAAGCTGCTACTGAGTTCGTATGTGCTGGGCATGATGTTAAGCACTTTTTTGTGTGTGATTTAATTCTCACTTTCCAAGTATTAATTTATTTAATTCCCTGACACGCTCAGTAGACTTGAGTATTGCCTTTATTTTTAAAAATGAGAAAGCTGAGGCTTACCAAGGTTAAGCCAAGGTTAACCAAGGTTGAGTCTTCTCAGGATTTCTCTTAGGAGGCTTCCAGGTCTTGCCCACCAGGCTATAATACTCTGCCATGTCTTCTCTAACCAGTTCCTGGTTCTGAACCTATAATATTCACTGGGTATTTCCAATTGTTTCCTTACCACTGATCCACAAAGGTCTTTCTCTATTTAAAATTATATCCTTAGGAGCACCTGGGTGGCTCAGTGGGTTCAGTGTCCAACTCTTGATTCCAGCTGAGGGTCATGAGATCAAGCCCCACATCAGGCTCCACACTCAGTACGGAGTCTGCTGGGGATTCTTTCCCTCTCCCTCTGCCCCTTCCCCCACCCTCTCTCTTTCCCCCTCCCTATAAAAAAAATAAAATACCATTATATCCTTTGGTAAGATTCAGGGAACAGAAACTACTGAGCCAGAGTATGTGATCATCTTTAAGGTCTTCACACATATTGCCAACTGGTTTCCGAAAGGGTTGTCAACCACTTTATGCCCCCAATAGAACTTGAGTACATTTTTCACCAGATTCTTGTATTATTTTATCTCATTTCTAATTAGAGAGGCTTAAAAAATTATATGTCCTATTTTGTCTGTCTTTATTGAAGAAACTGATTTTTTTTCAAAAATTTACTTTCCATTTGTATTATATATTTTCTGTTAATGTCCTTTGCTCATCTCTTAGAGGCTTGAGTTTGATTTATATACATACTTTGATTACTCTATAAACTTCATGTGTCTCACATTTTTGCTTAAAGCAGGAAAACATTCCATTGGTTTTAAGCTAATTTTTCATTTTCCTCCTCCTGCTTCCAAAACATCTGACTTGATTAATGTTAAAGAGGCCCAGCTCACTCTAAAGCAGCGGTTCTCAATCTTAGCTGCACATCTTGGAATCACTCGAGGAGCTTTCTACTGGCGCCTGGGCCCCGCACTCCAGGTTTTAAATTCAGCTGGTGCGGGGTACGGCCTGGGCATGCTGGGGGTCCACTGTAAGGTGACCAGTTCATCCTGGTTTGGCTGGGACCTTCCTGGGTTTTGCACTGAAAGTTCTGCATCCTGGGAATCCCCTCAGTCCTTGGCAAACCTGGAGAGATGGTGTCCCTTTCCTAATGTGAAACCTGGGGTTGAGCCAGCTAGTAGAGACTTTCAGTGGGGCCATGCTTTCTGTTCCCCTACCCACAAATGGTCAGACTCGCCCGGGGGTCAATCTCAACCCAGTCTCCAAAGCTCTGTATGGGGACCATGACGGCCACCCCTCCCCCCCTTACAGCTGAAGAGAACAGGACACGGTTGGAACGGTCATAGAGCAACGTGTGCCTGAGAACAGTCTGCCATCCATCATTGACCTCATCGCTGTGTCTGTTGGCATCATTTCTTCCCTCCTCCTGCCAATTCAAGGGTTCCACAAGGAAGATTTCCTTTGGCCCAGGCACCGTGCTCTCCTTAGCCCAGCCTGAACTATTCCATGGGGAGGGGAACTTGGGGGCAGAGGGATGGGAGGTCCAAATGGAGCCTGGGCCCAGAGCTCCCAAAACATAAAAAGATACACAAGGGGCTTCTAATTATGGTGCATTATTCGTAGATTAGCTCCAAAATCGGATCAGGCTAATTATAGTAATTGATTTGACTGCAGAAGTGCTTCTGAATGATGTCCCACTGTGATTTTTTTTCCTCACTGGGCAATGACTGCATTAATGGGACACTAGCTAGACTTGATGGTGCTGGCTGGGAGGGCCAATTGCCCTCTGTGTGTAGAGATGGAGAGGAACTGGCAGCTGGCTGAGGATGGGGCCAGAGAGTGGAGAGGGAAGGCAGGGGTGACCATGACCTACTACCAACATTCTGGTTTTGCTGTCCAGGGCCAGTGGACATCAACATTGCAGCCAAGTGCAATGCCTGCCTCTCCAGCCCGTGCAAGAACAACGGAACGTGCAGCCAGGATCCCGTGGAGCTATACCATTGCACCTGCCCCTATGGCTACAAGGTAAGGTAGGAAGCCTTGCCCCCACCATCCATGGCCCCAGGAGGGGCCCTGTGCCCTGCTGACCCTCCCTTCTCCAAGGGTGGCCTGGAGAGCTCCATTTTGCAGGTCACTCGGAGTGGTCTTTGCCAATAACAGTCCTAGTCTACTGAGGCCCAGTCATGCAAAACACAGAAAACCCCTACAGTCTTGACAGTGACACTCAGAGATAAGGAGGAAATGTAATATTTGTATGCTCTTTGCTAAACAGGGGGAAGTTAAGTTTCAGAGAGTTCAGATGCTTCCAAGCAGAGGCATTGGTGGAACGCACTATCCTGGCTTCCCTTCAAGGGGATTTCCAGACCCTCCCCTCCACCTCCCCAACTCCACCCTCAGGATGGCTGGGGCTGGAAGCGCCAGCTCCAGTTTGAGAAGGATACAGGGATGGCAGATTGAAAGGCCTGGGGGCTGCCAAGCCAACACACTGTTGACAGGCTCAGGTCAGCCCATAAGGGGATGGAGATGCCAGTTCTCCTGGGTGTCCTCCCCAGAAATCCAGGCTACCTCCAGAACAACTTTTCCTCCTTTCTTCTCATCCAGCACCATCTAGAACATGTTATCCTGCCTCCCTACTTACATCTCTAGAGTGCGGCCTACGTGGCAGGTCATCTGCTTGGCATTTTATTTACCTTTTCTTTTAAACACATCCTACAAGGAAGACTCATTACTTCCATGATACAGACGTGGAAACTGCATCTCGGATTGTTGAAAGGGCTTGACTCAATGTCCCAAAGCTCATAAGCAGTAGGGTTGGGATAGGACCTAGCGCCATGTGATTCCAAAGTCCCCGCCCTTTCCCCTGGATGGCCAAGCCCCCTCGCTGTGCCTCATTGGGGTCAGCAAAGCCATGGCCGAATCCTCTGCCCCAGGACCTTCCTCATTTCCCACCCCCCAGATCTCCCATCCAAGTAGAGTGGGCAAGCCAGGAGTTCCAAGACCACTCCAAAGCCCATCTCACACCCACGGCTAGTGTGGCAGAGTGGGAGGGAGCTGGCATCGCTGGGTCTTCTGTCCCCAAGGGCATTTGTATGTTTAGTGACCAGCTTGAGGGTCAGACTCACTCTGGGGAACAGGGCTCCCTGGTGGCTTCTCCGCCCTCGCTGTGCCTCCAGCTGACAGTGTCAGAGTGCCACCTATGGGCCTGGCCCAGGAGAGCCGGAGGATTCCCTTCACAGCCGGCCAGCAAGCCAGCCTTGTCCCAAGCCACCACCCCAGACCCACCCACCCTATGTGGGCACATGCACAGACAATGCCAGGGGAGTAGAGAAATTGAGATGACATACTTGGGCCTAGGTCCTCAAACTGCCTTGTATTAATTTAATGGAGAAAACAGGCTGTGGAATTACACGGGGGGCAAGTGTGGAGTCCAGCTCTGCTGCATGGTGTTGGCCAGTGGTCTCATCTCAGCCTTCCTTTGACAAACCAGGGACCATCTCACAGGTGTGCTATGAGACTCACAGGTACAATGACATCTGCAGCACACCTAGAGGGTCAGTCAGTAAGCACTCAGTAAGCCGGCACGCTGCTGCCTTTTGCTTCACCCTTACTTGCTGGCTTCCCCCAGGATTCTCGGTCCGTGACCCTGAATGGTCAGAGAGCATCAGTTGCTCTCCTAGAAAGGGGGCGTGTACATCTATGCCCTCCCCAGTTCCATGCGTATGTAGTTATCTTTTTATGCATTGACTGTGTGCCAGGCACTCGGCTGGACGTTTGCCTTTATTCCCTCCCCTAAGTTTTATATTTGCCTTTGAGGCAGGCGATATCATCTTTCTCTAAGAGATAAGGGAAACCACTTCACAGTCTGAGTCTTGCTACTTTCTCTGTCCAGTCAGCCTGAGTCTGAAAGTCCTGGAGCTGGGTTTGAAGCCCGGTTGCTTCCTGCCCCACTTCCTGCTACTCTTGTGAGACTGGCCTGGCCATCAGTGTCAGAGCAGAGAGAGCAAGCACAGGGCTCTGGTGGGATAATGCCGCTTCTCCGGACTTCGCTCAGGAGATTCTGAAAATCTTGTGGAAGAATTTGAGCAGAGATTGGTACCTTTAAGAGGCCGCTGGGCTCACACAGGTCTGTGGTACATGGAGGAGGATAGTGGGACAGTACATGATGGTGATGATGGTGATGACTATGACAACAACAGGAAGATGAGCAGCCAGCATTTATTGAATGCCTACTACATACTGACAGCATACTGAACGAGGTACAAGCATTATCTTGCACTACCCCTCCTGAAAGCTCAGGGAGGCCGGGGAAATAAAATGTATGTTTGGACTCATTCTGTTTTAACCATTTAGCTTCATGTGGCTCTGCTCAGTGTCCCAGCACAGCACTCCTCACACTGTAATGTGCACAGGGACCACCAGGAGATCTTATTAAAGGCAGGTTCTGACCCTTTAGATCTGTGGTCAGGTCCAAGTTGGTGCATTTTTAACAAGATCTCAGGGAATGCCAGTGCTACTAGCCCAAGGACCATACTTTGAGTGGCAAGGTCCTGGAGCAGCCCTCCCGGCCGCATCTCAGAAAGAGGTTTCCAGTGGGGACACCGACTCCCAAACTCCTTTAAAAGAAGCCAGAAGTCCCAGCCATGGTATCTGTCTCCTCTCTCTCTCTGTCTCTCATACACGTACACACACACACACACACACACACACACACACACACAGAGCGGTGGGAGACCAAGAAGCATCATAAATCTGGTAGATTTGAGCAAAATGAGGCTGAAGAGAGTTGAACTGAGCTAATTAGGCAGGCATTGACATTAGTGATTATTTCTCAAGGACATATAAGTGACAGAAATCCCCACCTCCAGGCCTAATTAGCACATCATCAAGAGCTAGGGTCTCCCTCCTGGATTTCTGAGCTCAGCGTAAGGGACTGCAGGAGACCTCACCAACTCCACATCACCCTCATCCCACCCCCAAGGGAAGATCCCACCTGGAGTCCCTGATCTTTGAGAGTTCCCCAGAGCAGAGAGGCTGGCCCTAGCAGGGGCTAGGAAGGCCCCCACGTTGACCTGATCAAGGTTCTCTCGTCCTGCTCTTCACAGCTCATCCGTCTAACACACTCACACTCCTGAACAATTCAGTACCAACCAAAGGCCTGAAAAAGTCTTTGGATCACCCCCACCCAGCCCTGTCTCAGACCCCTGACTTCATCCCTATCTGAAGAGACCTTCCTCATGGTTCTACCATTACATGGCACATGCTTGTTATATACATGTGTGATTTCTCATCATTCATCCCATAGGGGAGGTTATTATTACCCCCATTTTACAGGCAATGCAAACAAGGCTCAAAGAGAACTAGTAATCCCCTCAAGGCACACAGCAGTCCGACCGGAGTATTCACCCAGATGTGCTAAGTCTGGAGCCATGCTTTGAGAGGGCAGCATACGTGGCCCAGCAGAGAGGTCCCAGGTGCTGGCTTTGGGCTGGATGTCTGGCTTCAGCTGCTGCCTGTCCCCCTTGCTGCTGCGCAGTCTTGGACTTATTAGCTCACTTTCCAAGCCTGCTTTCCCGATCTGAAAATGGTAGTAATAACAACCATACCAATCTCAGAGGATTGTTGTGAACATTATATGTGATCGTGAATATAAAACCCTTAGTGTGAGGCCTGGAATAGAGAATGTGCTCAATAAATTGAGAATGAGTATTGCGTTTTCCATTGCACACAGTGACTCTCTGAACGGGATCCCGTGTTGCTCTGGTGTAGGATAGGCCCAGATCCCACCCCAAACTGCATTCTCCTTCTCCCCCTCGAGAAACACCCAACTGCCCCTTCGAGGTGAGAGCCGTGAGAGCCAGACACACGCGGCCGTGCCTCCCAGCCGCTGGAGAGCGCGCCTGTGCCTTTAGGGTTTGAGGCGGGAGGAGGGTCACAGGCCTAGTTGGCAGTGACCTCCGAGCCAGGGAGCCCTGCCCCACTCTGTCACAGGCACTGGCAGCAGCGGCGGCGGGAAGAG
Organism: Ailurus styani; assembly: GCA_002007465.1. NCBI lineage: Eukaryota > Metazoa > Chordata > Mammalia > Carnivora > Ailuridae > Ailurus > Ailurus styani. The sequence continues at coordinate 6,632,495 of LNAC01000017.1, forward strand.
GATTTGCTCAGGCAGATGGCGAGCAGGCGGTGTGGCGGTGGGAGGGCCCCTGGATCACCCGTGCCCCGCACGCTGCCCATACCACGCAGCCCCGAAACAAATGCAGCGGAGGCCTCCCCAGACCCCGCAGGTCCTCCGGTGAACTGCTTGTCAAGACTCAGCCGCAGCGCTGGGGCATCAGTCCCACAGGAGAAGCTGGAGCCCCAGGGCCAAGCCGTGGGCGGCTCCCGCGGCGGAGGCTTCAGGCCCACACTGTCTGCTTTGGCTGCCCCCTCCTCACCCTCACCGTCCTCCTGCCCGGCGTGCTCCTCCCCACCCACCTCGCGGTTGGCTCCTCCTCGGCTCAAGTGTCCCCTTCAGAGGGGCCTGCTCCAGAGGAACGCCACCCCATCCACAGCTGTCTGTCGCAGAGTCCTCAGTCCGGCCTGGCACTAGAATCAGAACTTTCAAATCCAACGCCTAGGCCCGCTTCCAGACCCATCAGAGATGGGCGTCTGGGGGCGTTGTCACTTTATAGGGGCAAGGTCTGCTGGCCACACCTCAGCCCTCGTCTGCCTTACTCAAGTTGTAGATTACGTGGAAGCCTCCGTGGGGCTGCGAATACAGTCATCAGCTAGCATGTATAGAGCGCCTACTGTGTGATAGGTGTGTTACATACTTTAGGTATTTCCTTAGGTGAAAGGCCGCATTTAATTCTCACAACAGCTCCGCGAGGTAGGCTGGAGAGGTTAAAAGGCTTACACAAGGTCATGGTCAGCCAACCAGAAAGAGATGAAGCTGGACTGTGAATCCAGGTTTCCTGTGTTCGAAGCCCCTGCCCTTGTCCTACAGTTCGGGATAGAGAAGAGGAGGTGAATTCTGGGAGCTAGTGAAGCTGAGGCCCGAACTCCTGAGCTCTCACTCACTCCAAGGGCCCCCTTTGGCTTCCTCCAGGCCACACGGCAGACGGGTCCCAGGGCCTCCTTGTGACCATCTGCCCGGCCTCATCCCAGAGGATGCCGGGAGCTCCAAGGGGCGTCCTGGGCCAGGCAGCCACTGAAAGCCTCCCTAACCCGGCGCTTCTCCCTTTCCTCCTCAGGGCAAAGACTGCACCGTGCCCATCAATACATGCATCCAGAACCCCTGTCAGCACGGGGGCACGTGCCACCTGAGCGACAGCCACAAGGACGGGTTCAGGTAACAGCTCCCCCGTGGGCCTCTCCTCCCTCCCTCCCAGGGCTTTCTGGGCAGACTCCTGGGCAGGCTGAAGAAGCGAAGCTGTTTGCCGAGGGCCTACTACGTGCCCACACTGTGCCAACCCACCGTGCGGATGATCTCAAGGCTCCCCCCACCCTGTGAGGGAGCTGCTGTGATCCCTACAGCACAAATAAGAAGGTGCCCTCCTCCCCAGGAGCAGCCCTCTGCCTGCCGTGACACAGTTAGTAAGTGCTGCTGCAGGGAGTCTGTCCCCAGAGCCAGGAGGGCACCAAGGGAGGCTCCAGCTGCTGGCAGGGGTCAGAGAAGGACGGCATGATGCCTCAGAGCCCCAGGAGCGTGGCAATCCCACCCCTCTCCTGTGCACTAAAACAGAATAACACGTGACATCGACTACATGTTCATTATGTTCCAGGCATGCGCTAGTCGTGTAGTATCTCATTTAAATCCTCACCGTGACCCTACCCACAGGAGGTTAGGGCTAGCCCCATTTAACAGATGAGGAAATTGAGGCACAGAGATGGATTTGCGCTGGGTCCCCTATCCCGACACTCATTCCTGGGTATTCCCACCTAAACTTGTTCCTCCTTAAGAGCTCAGGAAGAAAAGAGAATAGAAGCCACTTAGATGTTTCCCATCCCTGTTCTAAAAGCGGGCTTTCAAGGCCTCTGCCAATCCCCCAGGCCCCCTTCCTATTTCCCACCCTACTCAGCTGCTCTCAGATGCCCAGTTTTCCTGGCCACTGGCCCTGGCAAAAGCAGACCGGTGGGAAGTGGTTTCTTTAGCACCCCTAGTGAGTGAGTGGGTCAGGCAGGAGAGGAAGGGGTGCCCAGAGCAAAGCTGTGTGTGGATGAGTTAGAGCTCAGCTTGCAAACAAGTATCGAAGGCACTCTGGCCAGGGGCTGCCGTGTGGTCTATGAAAGAAATCAGATTCTGGGCTCCCACTTCTCCTCTCCAAGGAACCCAGCCTGCCCCTGTGTCCACCTGCCAAGGCAGCCCCATCAAACTCTGGCTCTTAAAAAGTGAAATTCAAGGCAAGGTTTATTTTCCTGCCTGAAGTCAGCCAACCCACCCACTCCAAACCTATCGCTGGGAGCAGGGGCAAGGAGAAACTACACGGAAACCTCACGGAGGTGGCCCTGTGGCCCCAGCCAGGAAACACACCTCCAGGGTAATAGCCTGGCTCTGCCCACCCAGCCAAGGGATGGAGGTCTGCAAGAGGGAGGAGTGCCCCCTGCAGGCGATCGTGTCTCCCCTCTCTGGTTCCCTATGCATTGCCCTACACCTCCCCCCTCCCCCCACATACACCCCGCCCCCTTCTTTGTGGGTATCTCCGACTCTGGAGCTGCAGGTGAACAGACGGATCTTGTTTCCACCCTCAGTTGCTGAGGGGATTCAAATAAACTGGAAATACTTCTAGAATTTCATTTTCAAGGAAAAGGACCCAGACCTTCAGGATTAGGGAAATGGGGTAGAGGATTAAGGCAAGGAGGACCACACACTGGGGACAGCATAGTTTATGGGGCCTCCCAAGAGCAGCCACGCTCCCTCACTAGGTTAGCCCCTGATAGGCTGGCACAGCGAGGGACATGTCAGGGAAGCTCTGCTCCCTTTGTCCCTCCTGTGTCCCTTTGCTAAGGCTGCTGTAACGAAGTACCACGCAGGGGTGGCTTGGAACCATAGAAATGTATTCTCTCACATTTCCAGAAGCCAGAAGTCCAAGCTCAAGGTATCAGCAGGGCCATGCTCCCCCTGAACCCTGTAGGGGAAAGGCAAGGATCCTTCCTTGCCCCATCCTAGCTTCTGCTGGTGGCTGGTGATTTCAGGCCTTCCTTGGCTTGCAGCTGCCCCACTGCAGTCTCTGTCTTCATCAGCACGTGGCATTCACCCTGTGCCTCTGTCTCCACTTGGCCGTGTTCTCACAAGACAGCAGTCATAGTGGACCAGCGGTCCACCCTCCCCCGGGATAACTGCATCTTAAGTTACATCTGCAATGACCCTATTTCCAAATAAGGACACATTCTGAGGTGCTGGGGGTTAAGGTATCTTTTTGTGGGGACGCAGTTCAACCCAGAAATACCTCTTGCGCATCAGAATTCTGGAAGTATCACCCACCTCTTCATCAGACGCTTCTCCAATCTTAATGCATTATATACGCACAAAAAGAGCGAAGCTGCCCTGGCAAGAGACCAAGACAGGAGATGGGACCTGTCCTACGTCCCCACAGCTAACTGGGTGCTCTTGGAGTGTCCTTACAACCCCCTGCCAAGGTTTCCAGTGAGGGCAGAGGAGACTTCAGTGTCCTTCCCAACCCTGTCCACTGCACGAGCCACCCGTTCCCTGAGCTGCCATCTGTATCCCACCGTCATGCAACGCTGTGGCTCTGGGGACAGCCAGGGTAACTCATTTCAGGAAAATAGGCAATACTGTGGTTTCAGACTTTTGAAAACCTGCCCTCTGTCTGACTCTGAGGAAATAGCTTTTCATGAACGCCCAGTGTCCCTCACAGAAAAAAGGAATGCATCATTTTGCTCCACCTCAAGAGCTCAAACTAAAGAACGCCCTGGCCTTCTGTAGAAAATGTGACACCATTTTCAGGTTGTAGAGGAAAGGAGGTTAAGTAGGATTCTAGAAATCCACTTCCTATTAGTTTAGTAGCTAAATCCCAAATCAGAGCAGTCTCGAAAACAGAGAAAGGCCTGGAATCCTGGGTCTGAAGCTGGAACATACGTCCGTGACTGGGGTGTAAATCCCTGACCCGGGGCTGGGCCACAGAGGGAGGAAGTCCCCACAGCTCATTTAATCAGATACTTGTCTCCCACCTATGCCCCTTCTTATCTGCTCAACCTTCTCTGTCCCGGCTTAGTCTGCATCCCTAATGCTGGGGTGTGACCAAAGTTGGGCAGAGGACTGCCGAGGTTTGAGGTTTTTATCCAAGAGATGTAGCGCTCCAGAGACAAGTTAAAGGAATGCATCGTGCAATCCAGGGTTTTAAGCCAAGCTCACCAGAGAGCCTCAGCGTGGGCAGGAAAGCACCCTCCTGCCCCTTCCACTTATCCCCCAGAAGCTGGAGGGGTCCCAGAAGTAGAAGTACCTAGAGGGAACAGTGGCGTCCCTGAGAAAGGGTAAGGAGACCAGGTGTGGAAGTATCTAGAACGGAAGCTGGCTAGCTAACGTGTTCAGAGCATTTCCTGTGTGCCAGGTCCCCTCCTAAGCCTTTTACTTGTATCATCTCTTTACTCCCCACAACTATCACGGGGGAAAGCAATACTCCCCCAGTCACTAGATGTGGAAACTGAGACACAGAATTTAATTAATTGGCCTAAGGCCTTATAACCAGGAAGTAGCGGACCCAGAATTTGTTCCTGATACTCGGCTGCAGATCCCGATCTTGGCCAGCATGTCCTATGCCTGCTCGAGGTAGAAAGCCTGTGCTTGAGTACAAAGTCACTCAGAGGGGGATGTGTGTTGTGCTGTTTCTCTCTTAGCCTACAAACCACTACCCACAGAAGAGCCAAAGGAAGACAGCTGGAGAATGTAAGCTCTCTCCAGGAAGGCACTTCCGGCGGGTCAGGGGAGGATGGAGGCAGGCAGCCATCCAGCGCTGGGGGACATGGAATATTGCCCAGAGACAGTGGGCTAGATGAAATGACCTCCGGGGCCCCTAAGGGTCTTCCTGCTCAGGACCCCAAGGCTTCAGGTGTACCAAGTGCTGCCTCGGACCTCCATCCAGAGAGAAACCTGACTAATTATCTCCCTCAACCTTCTTTTCTGGCACTCCAACCCCACCCCACTCTCCGACCCCCGGCTCCCTTCCTCCCCACCCCACACATCCCCACAGCTGCTCCTGCCCCCTGGGCTTTGAGGGCCAGCGGTGTGAGATCAATCCAGATGATTGCGAGGACAACGACTGTGAGAACAACGCCACCTGCGTGGACGGGATCAATAACTACGTGTGTGTCTGCCCTCCTAACTACACCGGTAAGTCCCCTGGCACCTGCGCATGGTGGTGGACCAGGGGTCATTGCTAGAGAATACTCTTCTCTTAGCTTCTTTCAGGGCCCCCACTGTGGACAGAGATGTGAATCCCCCAAACCCGGTGCTGTGCCAGGAGGGGCTTCCCGGAAGCCCTCTCTGCTTGTCGGTCCCTCCCATCCTCCCCAACCCCAAACATCACTAGCTCCTCCCCACTTTGAAACCAAGGTGCTTACAGCTGTCTGCTCCAGTAGCTGATGGCCATCCCCTCCTTTGGGAACCCCAGAGAGTCAGTGCTGGTTGAGGCCAGCAAGAAGCATTTTCATTCCATTTCCGCTTTGTTCAGGTCTAATCTGCTTTCTCTGGAAATTTACACCTTCTAGACACTCTGCTAGGAGCCAAGGATACAAAAAATGGCAAGACAAAGTTCCCTTTCCTAAGAAGCTCATCATCAAGTAGAGACATGTACGCAGTACAAAGAGAATACAATACCCGTAAGCCCCGAGGTTTCCTGGGATCACAGAGGAAGAACCTAATCCAGCCAGAGAATCAAGGAAGACTCGCCATAGATTATTCTTCAGTATAATCATCCTACCGATCTACCCCCTAAACACAGCACCTTTATTTCCTGTACTAATAACCCCCGATAAGAACAGTTAAATAGACTAGACGATGAAGCAAAATGCCACCCAGTGGTAGGAGCACAGCCTCCTTTGTTATAGGATCAACCCAATGTGGCATATTCCAGAACAGAATTCCATAAATTCCATGAGTTCTTTGAGGAAAAAGCTCCAGGAACAAAAAGTTGGAACAGCATTGTATGTAATAACAGCTCTCTTCCATATGATGCAAAAGCAGCATACTAGAGGTTCTGACAATTCTTGCTTGAAAGAATGCTGTTTAATTTTGTTTAACCCTGCAAGTCCCAGATTTATTTGAAGTCAGGACTTCCCTCCTACCATATGCCAGAACTCCTTCCCAACACAGACATTGTGTGTTGCAAGAAACATATTTTAGGAACTAGCACCCTAAAGCAAGGATGAAAACAAGGACCAGGCTCCCCAGGGACTGCTACAGCCTACCCTATTAGTACCCGGCTTGACATCAGGAATGGGGTAGGAGATAAGAATGCACAACGATTAGGGGCAGTCCTGAGGCCTACGGAGAAGGAAGTCAAGTAGCCCCCGTTGACCCTCAGGACCCTGTGCCATATGAAGAGCCCTAGCCCGTTAGCCAAGTATCCCCCAAGCACACCGTTGGGACTGTGGTGGAGTGTGCCAAGGGTGACTGAGAAACCCACCTGCTACTCCTCAGCATCCTGAAGTCCCAGGGAAGGCTTTCTGCTGGAGAAAAGTGCAGGGCAACCTGCTGATGGTCTAGTCCTCTCCATCTTCCACCTTCCCAGAGAGGAGTTGTAGCCAAAGGTGAAGTTAGCAATAGGCAACACTGATTATGAATCTACTGTATACAGACCACTGAATTAGCTACGAGGGATACCAAGAAGTCTAAAAGTATGCTCTCAAGGGGCATCTGGTCTACCTAGATGAGACGAGGCATCATATAGGGTTACATTGTTGGTCCAGAAGAATCCACTTGGTACCAGAAGAGAGAGAGAGTACAAATCCCAGAAGTTAAAAAAAGAAGGCAAAAGGACTCAAAATAGGCTTTGGGGCAAAGGAAGGGCAGTGGAACTGAATTTATGGTGGGCAAATGGGCAATGGGAGGGGGGCTGAGGAGACATTTATTGAGGTGGCTTCCTGCCCCAGTGGAATAGCTTGACCTGTGCCTGCAGTTAACTAAAATGCATCTCTACCTGACAATGGGATGTCACGGTTTTCTCTGCCCCAGAAAATGCCAGTCCCGCACAGATGCCTGCCTGTCTCTCTGGGTCTCTCCAGGAAGTGAGGAAGAGGAAATGGCTTATAAAGAACACAGTGGCCTCTGTGATCTCGAGAGGCTGGCAAAATGAGGGTAGGGTAGGGGTCATCTTGTCCCCACCACAGCACAGAACAGACTCTGGGGCTGTGTATGTCACCCATTTCCACGCCAGCCACCCTCAGACCTTCCTCTGCCCTGTCCCAGCAGCCTTCTCTGCCCTTGTTCCCACCCCCACCTCTGAAAGAAATCCCATGGGTGAAGTTTCCTCTCCTAGGTCACTCTCCACCTGGCTTGACCAGGTGGAATTTAGGGGTACCCAAAGCTCAGAGGTGCATCTGCCCCTGCCCTTAGCCCTGCTGTCCCGTCTCATTCCACTCCACATTCCCAGAGAACATCTCGGGTGGTGCGAGCTTCAGAGAGCGTACATGCAAGTGCCATCCCTGGGTATTTATGACCCATTAGGCATTTCTTGGCACAATGAATTTCAGAGGGAGTGTATCCAGAGAACTAAACGTCAAAATTCCTTTCATAGTTTCTTCCCTGAGAAAATCCAGGAGGGCTCACTTATCCACAGCAGGTGGACTATGCTGCTAAGCCACGTCTGCTCCTCCGGGAAGCCTCTGAGTTTCCACGGAGGGCACCCCTGTGGTCACACTTACATCTCTGTGTTACAGTCACCTACTGACTTATAGATCTTCCCCCTAGGCCATGGGGAGGACAAGACCAGGTCACTGTTGTGTCCCGAGTACCCATCATGGTGTCAACCACACAAGAGGTGCTCCATAAATGGATGTGGAATGAAAAAAACCAAAAAACAGTTAAGCGTAGCCCAAGGTCAGAGCCTGGCATCCTATGTTTTCAGCTGCAGCAGCCCCTGAATGATCAAGTGAAATAGCCAAAGGATGGTGCTCTGACAGTGCCCAGGGGAAATCCTAAAGTCTTCTCAGTGTCACTGCTAGGGAGACCAAGGCAGAGATACAAGAGAAAGAATATGCCGAGAGAGTGAATGCAGGATGCCTGAGATCCGTGACCCCCTGGCGGGGAGCTGGATGGATCTGACCTTCTAGCCAGGGTCTCCCAGGCACCTGACCTTTCCACCCACCCCCTCAGGTGAGCTGTGCGATGAAGTGATTGACCACTGCGTGCCCAGCATGAACCTCTGTCAGCATGAGGCCAAATGCATCTCACTGGACAAAGGATTCAGGTAAGGCTTGGCTTTGTGTCCCCACAACAGAGGGTCCTGGGGTCTCTGCCTCTGTTCTCTCCATTCTCTCCCTCTCCCAATCTCTCTCTCTGCCTATTACTTGTTCATTATCATGTGCTTCTCTGTGTCTCTGACTGGTCATGGTCTAATTCTTGCAGTCTCTCTTTGTTTCCCTATGCATGTGCCTCTGTCTCTGTCTCTGTGTGTAGCCAGACAGACAGACTGATGGAGATGAAGATATCCCCTTTCCCTTACCCTTCTGCTTCCTCTCCTTCCTTGTTTCCCCACCCCGCCCCCCGAACCTCAGCATGGCTTTCCTCTCCAGAGCTAGTATAATAGAACAAGCCCACTGAAGAAGCTGCGTCAGAAGGGTATTTGGTCACCTTCCTTGTGTGCCTCCTTCACAGCGTTCTGCCCTCTGTGGCTCCAGCGAGTTTGCCAGCTTATGCACCTGTGTATGTTGGGGGGCCAGGGAGGGGAGAGGGAGCACTGACTTGGTTCAGCAACACGGCTGTGGGTGGAACTGTCTCTACAGTGAGCAGCAGAGCCCAGAGGAGCTCGGGGAGCACAGAAGCAAATCTAAGGGTGGAAGGAGCATCTTCCTCAGAAGGCACCCATTCCAGAGCCTGAGAATCAAGTGACACCCCTGGGAAATCACTCCCAGGCTCTGTCCCTACTTCCTCTGCAACCCCTCCCTCATGAAAGCATGTACCATTGCTTCTTCTGGAGAAAACCCTGAGATCCTTGAGTCCTGGGCTCGACTGATATCAGTAGAGATGTCCCAGAACCCCAGGACCAAGAATAGTCTCCCCTAAATCCTCTCCCAAAGCTGCCTTGCACACACAGTTGGCTCCCCTCGTCCCCAACAGGCTCTGTCCAACACTGGAGAGGTGGTGGGAGCCTCCAGCCCCAGAGAACTGGGGGGAGCATGCAAAGACCAGAACAGCTGGGGGTACCCCCAGATAAGCCTTCAGCAGAGATATCAGAAGTGACTCCACAGAGTCACCCCTAAAGGTGAGGGATGTGGGTCTGTAGCTCCGTGCCTCTGCTGATGAGTCTTCAAAAAGAATCCTGACCAGCCTTTCATCCAGTAGCATCTCCAGCCTCTGGAGCAAAGCTCATGATGGCCCCAGGATCTGTCATCAGTCTGAGTGTGTCCAGCTCTCAGTCATAAGGCAGAGAGTTCCCAGACCCTGGGGGTTTTGAGAGTATAGTGCTATGCTACAAAGCTTAGCATTCCATGGAAACCCAGGATTTTAGAAATTCTGAGGCTAATGACATTAAATCGCAGATCTTAGAGACTTAGGAACTGTGGACTCTTAGATTCATAAATCTCTCCAAGACTTAAGAACTTGAGAACTCTTATGATCCTAGAATCTAAGAATTATGGGTTCTAGTTGTTGCCCCGGAGCAAGCCAACCGTTCAGTCCTCAGATTCTCACTGTGGTAAGTGCTACGGGTATTGTGGGAGGCTTTTGATTCCCTCCCTCTCAAGGCCCTTGCCACGGACCTGGGGGAGGAAAACTTGACACAAAACTAATGTGTAGAAAGAAGGCATTTCTGGGGCCCTCGATTCTGGCTCTGAATGCTGCCAAGGAGCTGAGGAGGGGAGAGAAGAACCTGCTGAAGCAAAGGGAAGCCCCACACACTTTAGGAGGTGAGCTGAGACGGGTGGGATTTGAATGAGCTGGGGGAGGGGGGAGGACCCCCCCAGCAGTGGAAGGGTCTAGAATAGGTGAAGGTGAGAGAGTGACATGAGCATGTCTTGTCTGGTGTTTTCCTTTCTGGTTTTGACATCCCCAGCCTAGAGCTCATCACCAGGGAAAATACTAGAGGCCTGTTAGGGCCTCTGGTTTTGCTGAGAGCAAAGGAAGCTTCAGTCCTGCCATGCACGCACCCTCATTCAAATCTGCCTCATCTGCTCACTCCCCTCTGACAGGCGCCACGTGGGCACGGAGGTAGTTGAGCTGCTGGAGTGCAAGTAAGGGTGAGGGATGCCTCCCACTCCCCAACCCCACTCTTCCTACTCCTGGATTTGGCTTCAACTCTGGGCTGCTCTTTAACTGAAGGAAGAGGCCAAGGGAGGAAGAGATGCATAAAACAAACTTGAACCCAAACCAGGCCAGGCTGGCCCGCCAAGCAGAGTGCTCTGGGTGTGCCTACAAGGGGCAACAGTGGGGACCAGGCCTCTGAGCTGTGAAGAATAGTAGAAGGACCCATAGCTGGAGAGCAGGTCAGTGGCATTCCTCAAACACGGAGGGTGCCGGCTTGACAGACCACAGAGAGCATGAGAACTGGTCCGAAGTGGTCCATCGGGGCACAGGTCTGGAGTTGGGATGCTAGGAACTTGGGACCAGAGACATAAGCAGGGCCAGAGATCATGATCCTCTGATACTTGTCCCTAGAAACCTCTCTCTATTGTAGCCAAGGCCCCTTGAGTTCTAGGGGAATATAGAATACGGAATAGGAAGAATATAGACTATAAAAGGAAACCAGTCTAACTTTCAATATCTTGAGATGATGTGGTTATGCAGTGTCTCCTAGCTACAGGCCAGCTCAGTAATGTGAATTTTATTAAAATGCATGTAAATCAAACACCCCTTCTCCCAGTACAGCATCTCCTAATCTTAATCCCCCTCCCCTCCCCTCCCCTCCCCTCCACTCTCCTCTCCTCTCCTTTCCTCATCCATATCCCAAGGCAGGCTGCAAGGACAGTAACAAGAGACATAATGAAGCACAGTGCCCATGAACCCCGGGAGTCACAATGACACACACATCACGATGATTACCGCGCACGGAGGACTTACCACGCGTCAGGCCCACTGGCCTGTCTCCCATCACACTCCATGGTCTCTGGCTGTAAAAACAACTCTCCGTTTGCTGGGCAGGGGCTGAGGTGCCGCGAGGTGAAACAAGCCATCCGTGCTCTCACACGCAGAAACGGCTGGAGCTGCGAGTCAGTCCAGGCCTGACTGATTTATTAGCTAAATCGGGAGACTCTTGACGTCCTGGGATCAAGGATGTCACCTGGTTACGCCCCCTTGTCCAGAACCAAAGAGTCACATAACAGAATCATCTAAGCCTTATACTTGAGAAGACAGGCAAGGGGAAAACACTTGAGAACATTAGGGAATGCAGGTTATACCCCCAGATGCTTCTCTTTAGCAGATGAAGAAATGGTGGGCAGACCCTTGCTACGGGAAGCAAGGAGCAGGAACAGGCAGCAGGCACCTCCCAGGGGTGAGCCTGTGGGGTGTGCTGACTCCCAGGCCCCACCTGGCTGCCCTGATCAGAAGCTGCACTGTAACAGGAGCCCCAGAGGCTTTGTTGGAGCAGCGCAGGTGTGGGGAGGGCTGTGGCATTGTCAGGAAGAAGGACAGGGGCACATTCGTCCCCCAGACGGGCTCTGCAAGGGAGCATGGTTTCCGAGTCCCCATGGAGACCTCTTTGGCCACCTTGACTCCACAACTAACAGGCTGAACCTTCCCCTGCAAGGACTGAGTGGCCATTGCTGCCTCAGGGAGGCTCGTGCAGTTTGAGTTTTGCTGCAGGTACTTCTTAGAATTCAGGAGACACAAAGACAAATGCCCCCAGGAGCCAGGCTTAACACTATCGGGGTATGTTGAGCACGTGGCCCCCCTGCCACAAGAAGCTTCCCCAACTGGTCTCTTTAAAAACCGGGGCAGAGTGTGGGCTGTGACCTGAAAGTCTGCACTTTCTGGGGCAGCAGTCGGTCACATATTTCAAATTTACCCTGCAAATCGGTAAAGGTGAACAGGTCAGATATTAGCTGATTCCAGTTTCTGAATCCAGGCTCAGCAGATCCTCAGATTTTAGAACTTGTCCTCCTCCAGCGACACCCTAGACACGGTGTCTTAGCTAGCCACGAATCCACAGCACACACCGTCCTCTGCCAACCAAGCCCAACAATGCCGGGACCCACCTGTGATTCCACTCCATCCACTCCTACAGGAGGAGGAGCAAGGAGAGGGAGGAGGGAGGACCATCCCTTTGTCCTTTTGCTTCTTGGGTTGGGCTCCTCTGTCCCAGGTATTCAGAGGTCTTGCTTCCCCCTCTAACTTGGCCACCTGTCCCACCTTCCTCCTCTGCTCTGGGTGGGCTGAGGTTATTATTTATACTAGGCCCAGTGGAACCCCTGTACGTGGGCTGCAGGCCTGCAAGAGGCAGGAGCACCGGGAAGTGCTGGTGTTTGCGTGTGCATGCGTGTGTGCCTCTGCCCCTGTGAGCAATGCAGTGCCTTCAGGGCTGTTTCTTGCTGGGACTCTGGCCATTGTCACCCAGACAGAGGACCCCAGGGCTACGTGTTCCAGGCACATGCTCCAGGGGCCGTGTGTGCACCTGGGCACCCCTGGGCTGGCAGTGGTGGGGCAGCGCCCACCCTTCTCACTGAGTGCCGCCACCAGCTCCTGAAAACAGGAGCCCCCACGTGATGCAAGCAGACATCAACTTGCGAGGACCCAGAGCCCACAGACGGCTGGTGCAGCAACCGTGGGCCAGGCTTCGGGGTGCCCTCAAGAAGTGAGAGGGACTTAGGAACAAGGGTACCCAGAGAAGACAGGAGGCCCCCTGGAAGCCAGCCTGGCCCCCAGAACAGCCTTGCTCTGCTGCATTCCAGGTGCGAATGTCTCCCCGGCTACAGTGGGAAGCTCTGCGAGATGGACAACGATGACTGCGTGGCCCACAGGTGCCGCCACGGAGCCCAGTGCGTGGATGCGGTCAACGGCTACACGTGCATCTGCCCCCAGGGCTTCAGGTATGGAGGAGGGGCCCCTCAGGAAGGAGCCTGCAGGCTAAGGCAGGCAGGGTGGAGACCCACTCCTAGGCAGCGCTAGCCCTGGGCCTCCTGGGTCTCCTTGGAAGGTCAGCCCCTCCATGTCTGAGAGGCGATGTTGCTAAGCCTGTGTAACAGACAGCAGAGCCGTCCAGGGCAGCTGTGCGGGAGTTGGACTTAGGATCCAACTCACGGGACGTCAGGCTTGGGCATGATTCCTTCCAGTGGAAGATGCTACCGTGCTGGAGCTCAGCTTACAGGGTGGGGGTAGTCACATGGCCACACTGGCACAGGTCTTCTTTTTAGGCTGGAGAACAAACACATTATTGTGCCCTAATGGTAGAAAAATGGAGGTAAACGGAAAAGCTTGGAATCAGCGAAGCCAGAAGAGAAAGAGGGAATGGGAGGCACTGGCAGGTGGTCAGGAGAGGTCCATGGGGTGTGTGGAAGGAGACTCTGGGTTCCAGCCCTAGTGCCCGCACTGACTGGAAGGGAAAGGTGCTGGGGGCACTGGAGGAGGGGCAGAGACCAGACTTAAGGTGCGGGAGTGGGATCAGATTGGGGATAGTTCCGTGAACATTAGCTCTTGCCACATGACATAAACCCAACCATGAAAATGACCCTGAGACTCACAGACTCTGAGAAGCAATCATGAAGAAGGCCAGTTTTTCCAAAGTCTGATGGAGACCGTCTACATGAGGCTTGTGAAAGTAGACATTCCTGAGCCGCACCCCAGAGCTACTAAATTAAAATTGGGCGGAGGGAGAAGGGGCTGGGAATCTGCACTTTCTTTTAATGGTTTTAAATTCTGGTGGGATATATATAATGTCAAGTTTACTGTCTTAACCATTTAATGTATGGCCAACACCACCGCGCATCTCCAGAACTTTTTTGATCTTGCAAAACCGAAACTCTGCATGCATTAAACACTAACTTCCCATCCCCCCTCCCTAAAGCCCCTGGTAACTACCATTCTACTTTCTGACCCCATAAATTTGACCACTCAAGAACCTCATGTAAGTGGAACCCTATAGTATTTGAATTTTTGTGACTGCTTTATTTCACTTAGCCTGACATCCTCAAGGTTCATCCACCTTGTAGCAGGTGTCAGAATGTCCTTTCTTAAGGCTGAATAATATTCCATTGTATGTATGTACCACATTTTGTTTGTCCATTCATCTGTGGATGGGGGAGAATCTGTGCTTTTAACAAATTTACCCCCAGATGATTCTGATGACACTGAAATTTGGGGACCAACACTCTCATCCAAACCTGTTACTGTAAAAATGGGGAAATGGGGGCTTGGAGAAGGAAAAGGGCTTGCCCCAATTGGTGGGAGGGCTGGAACAAGTCCCAGTTCCCATCCTTCTGCCCTCTCTCTGCTAGTGGCCCTTTGGCCCAAGTAACTCTGATTGTCTCCTCTCACCGTCCTCCCCCACCCCTCCCCCATCTCCTCCCCTCCTCCCAGCGGGCTCCTCTGTGAGCAGCCCCCACCCATGGTCCTGCTTCAGACCAGTCCCTGTGACCAGTACGAGTGCCAGAATGGGGCCCAGTGCATCGTGGTGCAGCAAGAGCCGACCTGTCGCTGCCCCCCAGGCTTCGCTGGCCCGAGGTGTGAGAAGCTCATCACCGTCAACTTTGTGGGCAAAGACTCCTACGTGGAACTGGCCTCCGCCAAGGTCCGGCCCCAGGCCAACATCTCCCTGCAGGTGCGCCTCACCCCGACATGCCCCCAGGCTCCGGTCGTTCTGAGAACTGCCGCTGTTCTTCGGACAACTCCTGCCTGCCTCTCACCACAAACGGCAGCCCCCACTCCCAGCCTCACCCGTCCATTTACCTAGAAAATAGTCACTCAAATATTATATGTCAGACACTGTGCTGGCAATGGGGATTCGACGGTGGGCAAGACAGATAGAGCCCCTTGTCCAGAGCAAGATGACAAAGAGAGGGCCAGTGCGAGCCCTGGGTGTTGTGGGAGCACGTGGGTGGGACAGAGATCCTCACCTGCTGGGAAGAATGAGGAAGGCTCCCCAGAGCAGTGATAACTGAGATCTGAAGGATGAGTAGGAGTTTGCCTAGATAAGGATAGAAGGGTGAAGGGATGCCTTTTCCCCTGAGAGATCAGCATGTACCAAGGCCCAGAGGCACAAACGGCAGGGCATTTTTCAGGGAATGAAAAACCATTTCATATGAACCAAATTCTTTTCCAACTAACTTCTTTCAGGTTCCTTACCTGTGGACCCGAGCACATTTATTCCAAAATGCATCTCTGGGTGAACTAAATGCTTCTTGGCGGGGGGGGGGGGGGGGGGGAACGGGGGG
>LNAC01000017.1:6647954-6671534 GCA_002007465.1 Ailurus styani
CCCCTGCCTATCGGCTTGCTGGAGAGGAAGACCCCCAGAGACACAGTAAGAGGGTGCAGACCAGATAGTGCCCCCTGCCACATGGCACTAACTAGGGCCCTGCTCTCCTTTTGCTCATGGCCACACTGGCCCAGCTTTAAGCTTATGGTGAAAATATTTATTCAACACACATCTGTTGAGTGCCTCTGCATGCCAGGCCCCATTGCAGGTAGTGGGGCTGCAGAAACGCACAGAACGTTCAGACTGCCTCAACTTACGGAGCACCCAGTGCAGTGGGCAGGCACCTGAGATGAGGTTTGACCCTGGGCACACACAAGGAGGCAGCCCTGGCTGCCGTCAGCCTCTCCTGTGTTCTCCACCTAGCCCGCCTGCCTTCCTCTCTCTGTCCCACTGATGCAGGCACCCGAATGCTGGGTCCCAGCTAGCCCGTGCCGCAGACATCCAGAGGGCCCGCCAGACCATCTGCTCCATTTCCAGTCCTTCAGGCTGTACTTGTGCTGGGTGGTGGGAGAGGACAGGCTGGTCAGAGAATCCTATCCCTGCAGCACGGTGCCCTCTGGGCAGCAGCTTCTGAAACCAGGGGCTCTCGGCCCTGGCACCACATTAGAATCAAGTGGAGAACTCCTAAAATTATCTGTGCATGCCCCCCCCCCAAGATTCATCTAGAATTGGTTTGGGGTAAAGCCTAGACACGGGTATTTTTAAAAATTCCCCAGATGTCTCTTAACACAGTGCCTCGTTCATAGTAAACACTGAATGCAATGGTCATTGATAGCATTTTGTTCATAATTATTATCATACTTTATACAGAGAGACTGAGGTCCTGAGAGGGGCAAGGATTTGCGTGGGATCACATTGTGTGCTGGTGGGAGAGGCAATTAGAACTCAAGGCTCCTGACCCCACCACCCCCACACACAAATATGTCTATATAGACATATAGACAGATTATATAAGATATATATATGTAATAATGTAATGTTTACAGACATAAACAAAGTGGCACATAGTGGGTCCTCAGTAAGTATTTACTGAATTGAATTGCTCCATCAGCATTTGCTGGAGTGTAAGTCTATGCCCTCTCGGAAATTCCCAGACTAGACAGAGGAGGAAATGAGGCTCTTGATTCAGATCTGGGGTTCATCCAGAAGATGGCTCCTGGAAGAGGTCTCCGTGAGCAGGGGGTGGGGAGGCTAGGACTCAGGGGAGCTCTAACCCACGTGCCTCCCTCCAGGTGGCCACGGACAAGGACAACGGCATCCTTCTCTACAAGGGAGACAACGACCCGCTGGCGCTGGAGCTGTACCAGGGCCACGTGAGGCTCATCTATGACAGTCTGAGCTCCCCACCGACCACTGTGTACAGGTAAGAACCGCAGCACCTCCAACACACGAGCCCCACCCCTTCCCGCGGGCTTTCCGCCCCAAGGCCAGACGCTGGGGCCGCTCTGAAGCCTCTCCTCGCTCCGCCCGGCGCCCTCGGAGCTGAGAGCCGAGGGGGAGGGGCAGAGCTGGAGGAAGAGGCTGGAGAGGAAGGCCCACCGGGCGGGGAGAGAACCCCTCACCGCCAGGAGATAAATGGCCAGCTGGCTACTGTGCGGGCGCGCGGGCGCCGACGGGGAGGAGACTGCTCAATGAGGTGCCCTTTCCAGAATGTCGTCCTAATCTTGGATTAGTTTAAGAAAGAAAACGGGGAGATTAGCATGCAACTCAAGGGGAAGACATCCCAGAGCCCGAGGGAGCAGGACTATTCCTTAAGCGACTTTCAAACTGCTCCGAAGGATGGTTTTTCCCTAAACTTCAGTCTTTCCAAGTCACCCTGATTTCTCCGTAAAACTGTAAAAATACGGCAGGTCGGCTGTCCTGTCACCTAGCAGGCTACCTTACATCAGCTTTTAAATCCGCGCACTCTTTACATTCAGCTTCATCTTAAGTCATATGATTGGTGAGATCACAGATATGCTAGTTCAGTGTTAGTTTTCTTTCTACTCCTCAGTAAAGTAAACACTAAACTGATAACTTATTTTAGTTATATTTTTGTAGTAACTATAAAAATAACCATTAAAATGAGAAATATTTGTGTTACACCTAAAATCACATGAAACTGTCTGTGGCAGGAGAGCCATTTCTTGGGGGGAAGCACGTACAGGTGAGAGACCCACATCCAGAGGCCAGCCTTCCCCTCTAGAAGCAGGAGCACATTCCACTGGGATTGGTGACGGGTAGCAGTTGGCAGACTTTTTTCCCAGGAGCTAAGTCATTTATTCAATCACAACTTTATATTGAAATCAAAATATTAAATACGCAGAAGCAAAACTGTCCCACAGGGCTGAGAGGGAGCAAAGTTTCTTCCCTCACACTTACTCTCATGAAGGCCCCCAAAACAACTCCAAGCCCAGTTGAAAACCATTGGTTTAAACCACTGGTTCTCAAAGTGGGGTCCCAGAGCAGCAACAGCCAGGAATTTGTCAGACATGCCCATTTTCAGACCTCATTCCAGACTTACCCTCTGGGGTAGGGCTCAGCCATCTGTTTTAAGGAGCCTCCAGGTGATTCGATGCACAAGTCTGAGAAGTGGCCACTTACACAGGAAGCCTTCCTGGAGGAAGGCTTTTGACCTTTTGTGATGGGTCTTGAAGAAAGGGTAGAGTTTACAGGAGCAGGGAGAAGAGGTGGGCAAGCAGGCTGGGAGAAAGCAATGACAAGCCTAAGAGACAATACAAAGGGGCAGACCAGACAGTAGGTGCACAGCAGAGGGTGGGTGGAGGGAACCCCGGGCAGGTTAGGACAGTTGGCTACAATGGACACCAGGAGAAGGAACTCACCTCAGTGGCCTTGGAGTTCCCTGGAGTCAGGACCTCCCAACATCTGTGCTTCTGGAGACGCTGGTCATGGTCATGGGCCTGTGGTGTCAGACACATCTGAAATCCTGTATTTAAAATGGGTTTGTTTCCAAACAGTCTTCTCTGTGGCAGGACTGGTGGTGCCCCAGTAATGCGCTCTTTCACATACTCTGGAAACATCACTTTCCTCCCCTGTGCACTGTGCATAATCACAGGATGCATTTCTGGGGGTGTTGTTGAGGGCTGGGGGTGAGAAAGTGCCTGGCAAACTGAGCCTCGACGTGGGCATGTCGCAGACAGAAGGGGACAGCCAGGCTTCGGGAGAGGCTGGCTCTGTCATGAGCTGTAGGGAGGTGATGTTGTCGGTGAGAATGCTGGAACCCTTTGCTGACGCCTGACTCGGGATGTGAAGAATGAAATGGGAACCTAGAGAACTCTCTTCTACAGCCCTTGGCAGAGAGCCAGTGGGCTGAGGGTTAGCACGGGGCCCTAGGGAGACCCCAGGCTCTTTCTCTTCCCCTGCGATGAACCCAGTGAAGGATGCCCATGCCTAAGTCCACCTGCCAAGCCTAGGGACAGACCCTTAGTGTCCTGTCATTCACAGTCCTAAAGGGCCCAAGTCTCCAGAGATTCTGTATTTAAAATGGATTTATTTCCTGGCTTCTCAGTGGCAGCACCCACCGTGCCCCAACAGTGCTCTCTTAGACTCACTCAGTAAACATCTCCCAGGCGCCTTGTGTGGGCCGGGCCCTAGACTAGGTAGGGGGGACACAGAGTTAAACACAGTCCAAGGAAGAAGGCAGGTATAGAAACAAGCAGTAGTCACACAGGCAGAATGAAGTAGGTCTCCGAGAAGACACTGGTACATGCTATGGGACATCGAAGGAGCAAACATGTCTCCTCAGAGAACCAGGGAAGGCTCCCTGGAGGAAGAGGTAACATTTGAACTGAGGCTGGAGCTGGAGCTGGGGCTGACCAGCATTTCCACAGGTGGAGAAGTGAAAAGACCCTGGGCAGGGGGAGATCCCATCAGTATGCACAGAAGCCATGCTGTGGGGGGCTGGGGTTAATGGAGGGCACAGAGTCACTGGGGTGACCTTTGGCCACCTAGGAAGTCCTCCTCAGCCTCAGGGCCAGGGTGTCAAACCAACGCTGATTTAATCAGGGGAATTGGAAGCTTACAAAATTCTGCCCACTGAGGCCCCACGGAGAGCCCCCAGAGTGAGAATGAGCAGTCAGCACCCCAGCAGGGATTTACAGGCCTAGAGCAGCTGGCTTCTCAGCTGCCTTTATGTAGGTGCCTGATTTTTTTCACCTGCCCAGCTGTAGTCAGAGGTGGGGGTGCTGCACTTCAAGGTCCTACCCCAGGCTCTAGGGCAAACACACAGGAAAGCCCTTCTGAGCCCCTACCTGCCCCAGAATGGGAACAGGCTGCGCTATTCCTGAGTTCTGACATTTGGCAGAGGGACTCCAGGCATTATTTCCTACCAGTGAGGCCAAGGGGCCAAGTAAGGTGACAGACTTGGGGAAAGTGGATGTGGTAGCCTAGAGAACAGAGGTGTTGTCTGAAGGGACCGCTGACCTCAGCTCCAGCAGATGCGGCCATGTGGGAATGCAGGTCATCAAGAGAAGCTAGAAACTCGGGCTTTCTATGGGAAATAGCTCAGTGTTTAAATGTGGGCCACGGGACAGCTCTATTTAGCCCAGAGTGCATGCTCCCTGAGTCTTAATTACCACAGCCCCATCCACCGCCAAGGCCTTTGTCTCACTTGCCCCTCCCCACAAGCCCAGGGGAAGCATCATCACTCCTCTTTCCCGGATGAGCAATGTGATGTTCAGATGAAGTCTTTGGCCCCAAAGCACACAAACCAGTAAAGTGACAGAGTGGAGATTTAAACCCAGGTCAGGCTCCCACCAGAACCCACTTTCCCACCATACTGAGGCATGACGGCCAGGGCGAGGGGGCGGGGCGGAACGACCATGCCACAACGGTCCAGGAGTTGTGGGGTGGGGCAGGGGACTGGTGGTGCTGCTGTGTGGTCTTGAGGTCTCAGGAAATCCCAGGAAATCCCAGGGACTGTTCGGTCCTGTGAGGCTCTGTCACCACCTAGTGGCCACAACTCAGCATCCAGGTGAACATGCCCAGTACCTGGAGGAGTGACCATTCATTTCACGGTGGAATAGGGTCCTGTGGCTTAGGAGCTTGGGTTTCAGTCTTGCCTCCACTACTTCCATTTTAAGACTGTGAGCTGGACACCTTAAGTCTCCAAGCCTTAAGTTTCTTATCTCTAAAATGGAGAAAAAAATCGTCCCTCCCCTGTGGGAGTTATTAGGGTTAAATGAGAGAATGCAGGTGAAGTGCTTAGCACAGAGTAGCACAGAACACATGCCCACTTTTGGTATTAAAAGCATAAGAGGGGGTGCCTGGGTGGCTTGGTTGGTTAAGCATCTGACTTGATCTCAGCTCAGGTCTCTGTCTCAGCTCAGGTCTTGATCTCAGGGTTGTGAGTCCAACTGGGCAAGGAGCCTACTTTTAAAAGGGGGGGGGGCGAGGAAGGGAGGGAGGAAGGGAACTCAGTGTGCTCATGCCATTCCCAGACAGGAGCCTCCCACCTTGCTCTGACGTGTCCAGTGCTCTCCACCTCCCTGTGATGCTGGTTCATCTGGCCCAGTGGATACTGAGGAAGACTCTCAGAGTCCGGTTGTCTTCCCTGTAATCCCTACATCTCTCTCCAGGAGACTAATTATGGGACTTGGAAGCACAGTAGGATACTTTCTTTTAGAGTTAACAGCAGATAGTTTGGGTTTGTTTTGGGTTTGTTTTGTTTTGTTTTGTTTTGTTTTTTACCCCAACCTTCTTTCTTAGAGCAGCAGAGCCATTTTTCTCATTATTTACTTCAAAGGCCAAGATTTAAAAAGGAAAAAAACGTAAGAAATGGAGCCATCCTGATTTTTGAGATGGTGGTGAATCATCAGACTGTAGCACCACCTACCCCAAACCTCCAGGGACCTACAGTCTGAAGACCACTGGCTTTAGGCATCACCTCCAGGAGACCTAACAGACATGTGCCAGAAAGACACCCTTTTAACCCATGAGCACCTACTGGCACAGATTATGGGAGGTTTGGATCTGGAACCAGTCCTGACTTTGAACTTCACTTCTATCACTTCCTAGCAATGTGTCCTTGGTCAAGTTATTTAGATTCCCTCCCTGTAAAATGGGGCTCATGTGTGCCTTCCTCCAAGATGGTTACGAGCCAGTGGAAGCAGAGAGAAACCCAAAGCCCTGGGCAGCTGGAAGGTAGAAGAGCTCTTCCAGGGTCTACGAACCTGCTCCCTGACTCAGTGCCTCCTGCCACACCCAGTCCCTCCAAGCCCAGGGTCAGGGTGGAGGAGATCATCATTCTACCTTCGAGTGCTTGCTAGGTATCAGGGACTATGTGCTGTCCATCAGAGCATGGCAAAGTCGACATCTGCACCATCACTGTAGTGTGGAGGTAGAACCTCAGGTTTACAGAGTGGTGGGATTTGCCCAGGGTCCCTCAGTTGAAAGACGCGTTTGAGCCCGGATCTCTCCGACTCCCGAGCATGAACTAGCAGAAGAGTACAGCTAGAGGAAGGGGCCTCCCTAGGACTCTCCCTTGTGGGAATCAGAGGAGGCCCTCCACAGACCCAGACGTCTGGGGCCTAGCAATTAATCGGGGGCAGGAGGGGTGGCCTCACGTCCTCTCTGCTCCTGTGGCTCCTACCAAACCACTGTTTCCAGGCTGGGCCCCTCAGTGGAGGTGTCCCAGGGCCTGGGCCAGCACGTGGAGCACAGGAAGGAAAGAAGCAACAGGCTTGGAGCCCGTAGCCAGGAAGGGGTTAGTGGTGTGTTTGTTCACTGTGTCTGTGTGTTTATAACGGAAAAGCAGCTGCCTCAGACTCCCTTAATTGTAACGTCGGAAGGGAATGCCAAGACCACCCACCCAGAGCCGTGGCCTCTCTACAGCTCCCTCTCTGACAGGTGGCTGCCCAGCGTCAGACACACGGCTTGGGGCGGGGAGCTCATTCAGGACAGCATCCGTTTACCAAAGGGTTTGGAGATGCAGCTGCATGTTCTTGCATGTATGTTTAAAAGCTGTGTTAGGACCCCAAGTCAGAAGTTTGTAGTCTCTGCACATGGGCCTCATCCCCCCACCCACCATCAACTCATCTGCAGGAGCACGGGTCTCTGTCTTTTCCTCAGCTCACTACTTAGAGCAGTTGGAAACTACTGAAATAGAACAGCTCTATCTGATGACTTCCTGGTTCCCCACCACACATGAGATTCTCCCATGGCTTCTTAACTACCACTCCACCCCCCCGTCGCCCTATTTCTTGCACTGATTTCTTGCCTTGACCAACGAAATGTTGGTCATTTGGTTTAGAGGAAAGG
The DNA here is from genome assembly GCA_002007465.1 of Ailurus styani. Lineage (NCBI taxonomy): Eukaryota > Metazoa > Chordata > Mammalia > Carnivora > Ailuridae > Ailurus > Ailurus styani. The sequence goes on from LNAC01000017.1 coordinate 6,655,212, forward strand.
CTAAGGAAACGTGAGCTTCGTGAGTGTCGGTCCTGTCTGCCACTGATCCCTAGCACCCAGGACAATGTGGCTCAGCGCATTCAGTGGGTGGGTGGGAGACGGATGCTGGAAGGGTAGATGATGGATGGAGAATGGATGGATGGGAGAGAAGAGAAAGTTCATGATGCATTTGGGATGCTCCTGAGCTCCCGCATATCCCACTCGATCAGCACTTTCTCCCAGAGATCAGCAGCACAAGAGCAGGAGTCACTGGTTCACATGCAACGGTAGGTTCCTACTGTTGTTAATAGTCCAACTAACACTACTGCTGATAGCTCACATTTTCCCAGTAATTTACAGTCTACAAAGCACTTTCAAGTACCTCCTCTGATTCGCTCATCACGCTAATTCTGTCAGGTTGTTCTCCCCCTTTACAGATGAGGAGACTGAGACCGGAGGGGTTCTGTTTCTGAGTGGTCACGGGCCCGCTGAGGAAGGGGCTAAGACAGACTCTGCTTTCTCCACTCCACCCCAAGTGAGCTTCTCTTCCCCCAAGTATTTTCCTCACCTCTTTGCTGAAACTCCCTTCAGTCACTGACGCTGCTCCTGCTGCCAGGTAACCAGTGCCACGTGTGGCACGGGAGCCTCCTGTTGGAGCCACTTTACGGGGGGGTTGGCCAACGAGCCCTCAAGTGGAGAGGGGGCCTCCGCATTCCCCCACCCCCACCTGAATGTCTAGGGCAGAGTTCAGCCGCCTCCTCAGAGAGCCCTTTCCAGAGAAGGAGTACCCTATTTCCAAATGCCTGTCACCTGGCCTCCCAGGGCAGGTGCTGATTTGTGAGATGGCACCCAAGCACCTGCTCCCTCCCAGCCCCAGCTGAGGATCGATAGTGGGAAGAGCAGAACTGTGAAATCAAAAGTTTTGCCTATACATTCTCTCTCTGGAACATACCTCAGACAAATCCTTTCACCTCTCTGGGCCTCAGTCACCTAATCTGTGAAAGGGATATCAGACACCACTTGATAGAATGATGGTGAGGGTCCAAAAATAGTGATTCAGCACAATGCCTGGCTCATGTGCCTCATGAGCCCTCGCTGAGGGCCTGCTGGGACTGAGGGAGGCAATGTAGGAAAGGAGCTTGCATGTGGGGCTTTGAAGCTAGACGGACCTCAGTGTACCGTCGTGCTCTAGGATTTACTAGTTGTGGGGACTTAGGAGCATTACTTGACCTCCTTGACATTCTGTTTCCTTGTCTTTTTTAAAGATTTTAACTATCTATTTATTTATTTATGAGAGGGGGAGAGAGAGAGTACCTATGGCAGGGGGGTGGGGCAGAGGGAGAAGCAGACTCTGTGCTGAGTAGGGAGCCTGACACAGGGCTCAATCCCAGGACCCTGAGATCATGACCTGAGCTGACGGCAGCCAGTTAACTGAGTGAGCCCTCCAGGCGCCCCTCTTTCCTCATTTCTGTAATGCTGTAAACATGTGAAGCAGTGTTGTGCAGTGTTCCTAATCCACATATGGTAAGCATACTGCTGGAGGTGCAGGAGATGAATTTAGATGGCACAAACTATTGACACTTTAATTGAGATCCTTTTTTTTTTCATATGTACTACGAAAAATATAAATGACCCTGAAATATTCTTTTCATGGACAGGATTTCTTAGAACAATGCTAGCTTTATATTCTTACTGATGTTTAAAGGGGGAATGGAGCAATTGAAGAAAAACATGTTAATGATTGTCCTCGTGGCGTGCCATAGAGCAAAAATTGAGAGGGCGGTCTAAGGATGGAGTTTGCTGAACTCTGTAAAGTTCTAGAAAGAAATGCAAATAATATAACTGAATGCACGACCTGGCCCTAGATGGGATCTTATACTGGTAAGGGGAGAATACTATAAAGATATTACTGGATCCACTGAAAAATTAAAATCTAGCCTGACTGGATACAAGTATGGTACCAATGTTAAATTTACCAAAGTCGAAAATTGCAGTGTGCTTATATAGGAGAATATCCATGTCCTTAGGAAATGCACACTGAGACATCTCGAGATAAGGGTAAGGTATGTAACTTTTAAAGGATTCAGAAAAACCGTGTACGTGTATATATGTATATACATATGTGTGTATGCATGTCTATGGAGATAGATGGATATGGAGACATAAAATTAATGATAAAGCAAATGGGGCTAATAGGAGAATCTATGGGTATAACAAGTATTTTCTGTACTGTTTCTACTTTTGCAACTTATTTAAGTTTGAAGTTATTTCCAAATGAAAAATAAAATAAGTTCCAAGTAACGCTGACTAAGTTCATGGCCCAGTGCCTGGCTGTGGGAGGCACCCAGCAAACCCTCTGATTCTCGTCCCTTCTCTCCTGCCCAGTGTGGAGACAGTGAATGATGGGCAGTTTCACAGCGTGGAGCTGGTGATGCTAAACCAGACCATGAACCTGGTGGTGGATAAAGGAACCCCCAAGAGCCTGGGAAAGCTCCAGAAGCAGCCGGCAGTAGGCATCAACAGCCCCCTCTACCTTGGAGGTAAGGCCCTTTTCCCCTTCCATCTCTATCACCTCCACCTCCCACCCACCCTCTGTGCTTGGGCACCCACCCCGGCCTGCTGGCTGGGGTTCCCCTGATCTCAGCATCCACTGCCAAAGCATATTAGGGAAGGTTTCCTGGAGGAAGTGACAACCAAGCTGATCCCTAAAGGGTAAATAGCCAGATCATGGGGAGGAAGAGAAGGAGAGAAGACAGGCTCCTTCTGGGGAACTACAAGTAGTTCAGGAGATGAAGATGGTGGGAATAATGGGAAAAGGTGAAGATGGAAAGGGGTAGGAGGACATGGAGGTCAAATCCAGGCCCTACTATCCGCAGACTTCAGGTCACATTCCCTCTGCTCTGCCACCATGACACTGAGAGGCTACCACATGTATGTAGTACATGTTTGAGATGAAGGTCATACAAAGGCCAAAAAGGAAGTAGCCACCTGGCTGGCAGAGCCTGGACCTGAAATGCAGCCCAGGGCCTGTAATTCTCAAAAGTTTATGTGCAAAAAAAAAAAAAAAAGTCACCAGAGCAACTTGTTCAACAAAGAGATTCCCAAGACCTCCCTGCTAAGGAGTTCCCTCTGCAAGGCTCGGGAATCTGCACTGTTGACAGCTGGGCCAGGGGCCCAGGGGCACCTTCTGTCAAGAGAAGTCCCAGAAGGGACACAGTTTCCCCCACTGAAAATCCCCAAAGTTCCATAGATCAAGGCTGCTCCCCCACATTCCAGGCCTCCCACGCTGTGTTCTGTGGGGCCATGACAGGGGGCAGGGGAGGCCTGGTGGGACAGCAGAGGAATGGGATACACCCCTCGTCCCCTGCCTGGAGGGGGTGATCCTCCTCTGTCCAGCCGGTGTGGCCCTATGGCTAGCCAGTCTTTTTCTAGAGAAGCTTGAAATAAGGGTTTTTATGGGAAATTTTCTGTATTTAAAATGGTGGCAGCAAATTCATGTTTTTTAAAGAGTCAAAGTATAGGACAAAGGCTAGGAGTCCTTGTAGGGGCAAGGGCCCAGGTTTGGGCCCATTCCCTGATCTGAACAGCAGAGGCCCAGAGCTGTGAGTGCTCAATTCAGAGCACGCAGAGACCTCCTTCATGCTCTGAGGGGAGGTCTGGGCTGGCGGGCAGGGGAGGGTCTTCAGGCGGCTGTCCCGGCACCCCTCCCCCAGGTATCCCCACCTCCACGGGGCTCTCGGCCCTGCGCCAGGGCACAGACCGGCCACTGGGTGGCTTCCACGGCTGCATCCACGAGGTGCGCATCAACAACGAGCTGCAAGACTTCAAGGCCCTCCCGCCACAGTCCCTGGGAGTGTCCCCGGGCTGCAAGTCCTGCACCGTGTGCAAGCACGGCCTCTGCCGCTCCGTGGAGAAGGACAGTGTGGTGTGTGAGTGTCACCCTGGCTGGACTGGCCCGCTGTGCGACCAGGAGGCCCGGGACCCCTGTCTGGGCCACAGGTCAGTGTCCTGCGAGCCTGGGTTCCCCACACGGACTTAGTCCCTGCTTCTAGCCCTTCCCCCTCTGAGAAGCGGCACCAAGGGAAGCTGAAGGGAGTGTGGTCAGACCGTCTCCAGAACCCGTGTCAGTGTGACTGGTCAAGCAGGCAAGAGCTCACACCACCACCAGCAGGTCCCCCTTAGAGACATCAGTGTGTGAGCACCTTGCTGAGAACACCTGTCGCCGTCAAGCAGAATGAATTTCAGCATCAGTGTCTCCATCTCAGATGTGCATAAGACTATGGGCAGCATCGAAGCTGCAGAGAGGGGACTGTAGAAAGTAAGAATGATGTCAGGTGTAAAGCACTTATCCCCATGCCTGGCACTGCTGCGGCGGGGGGCAGTAGTGACATTGTTATCAGTTAAGACGCCAAAGCAATTATAAGGTTTAGAGAACGCTTAGCTGCTTCAGAGCAAGGACCTGCCACTTGGACAGGGGAGTTGGCAAGCCAGCCAGCCTCATGGCCACAGCTGGCAGCTGACTTGGGGCAAACTCCAGGTCAGATGCTGATGCTCAGCCCCTGGGCAAGCAGAGGGCAGACCGTGGGATAGAGGAGACCTCCAAGGACCTGCTCTGAGCCTGGACCCTGGCTGCAGTGGACGCACTCTGCCCTCCCCCTTCTCATTCTGTCCTCTGCCAACAGCTGCAGCCGTGGGAAATGTGTGCCAACTGGGACCTCGTACATATGCAAGTGTGCAGAAGGCTACAGCGGGGCCACGTGTGACCACAAGAATGACTCCAACGCCTGCTCCGCCTTCAAGTGTCACCAGGGGCAGTGCCACTTCTCTGATCAAGGGGAGCCCTTCTGCCTGTGCCAGCCTGGCTTTAGTGGGGAGCACTGCGAGCAAGGTGGGTCCACTGTGTGCAGGGGAGGGGGACGGAGGAGGCCACTGCAGATCCAGACTGCTGCTGCTCCAGTTCTGGCCCGGAGGCTGCATGATCTTGCTCCTTCATCTTGAAAATGGGGGCGACACCCTCCCTCTCTGAAGCAGTTGTGCACTGCTGTGTAACTAGCCCCACAACACAGGGGACCCAAGCCCTCCTTCCTCCCCTCCTCCGGGACCTTGACCCGTGGAGTGTGTTCACTTTGAAATAAGCTCAAAAACAGGAAAATTAAAACTGCATTAAAATTCAAATCTACCTCCCCCTGGAGGGTTTTTTTTCCTACGTGGAAACGAACAAATCTTCCTCCCTGAGCCCAGATTCCTAGGCCGACTTATACCTAGTTGAAATACTATTCTCAACCAAAATGGACCAGGTTTTAAAAATTTTTTATTAAGTAATGTATTTTAAAATAATCTGAGGTTTAACAGAAAACTTGTCAGAAGATAAAGAGCACTCACATTCCCTTCACCAGATTGCCCAATGGCCGTGTTGCCACATTGTACACACAGGCACTCTTACAACAATCTCATGACTTTAAAAAATTACATCATGCTTACCAAAATTCATTAAAATGCATAAAACTCTTTCTCATTTGGTCCCCTCTGAGGCTCATAACCTGTGAAGCAGTAGGAAGAACAGGGAAATGGGTCACCATCTTCCAGATGGGGAAAGTGGCTCAGGGATGACCAGTGTCTTCCTGCAGGGCTAGGGATCTAAGCTCATCATTCTCCTCAGGGCCTTGCTTTAGACCTCCTCCCAATGTCCACACGGACAGTATGTATGGTGGGGAGTGGAAGATTCATTCGCTCCTCAGTCAGCTCTCCCCTCCAGCGGCAGGTCCTGAGACGCGGCCCTGGGCTACCTCAAGCTCCTTGCCCTGTTCTGCGCTGTTCTGTTCCCGCGTAGCCCCCACCTCAGTTTATCCTTAAAAACACATTCACTTTGGGAATTACAGAATTACTGTCTCAACTCTATACCAGTGGGGACTGGGCCAATCTAGAGACTTCCTGGTTTTCGGCAAAGCCAGAAATCTCAATATTTAATTGATCACATGGGGGTTTTTAATGGTGACATTTAAGTTGGTTTCTAAGTATACGTGGCACAATCAAAATCTGGGGCCAGGATTTAGCCCACAGCCTACTACTTGGCCACATCTAGTGTGGTGTTTGAGTTCCCTGAAGGAAAGGACGGGGCCTACTTTTGTCACCATGAAATGCTCAGGACTTAGCTGTAAATCTAGCAGCGAGGCAGGCGGATAAGAGGCACCCCTTATTTGTGGAACAGCCGCACGGGTTCGTGGACAGGCAGGTGGAGGGACGCATGAAGAAGTATAAAGGGGTCTTCACGCCACAAGTGTTTCCCCGACAGCCTGCCCGGGGAACGCCCCCCCCCCACCCAGCCATCTGTCCCATCTGTGCCCTGACCTTACCTCCTCCGCCCTCTGCAGAGAGCCCGTGCCTGGGGGAGGTGGTCCGAGACGTGATCCGCCGCCAGAAGGGCTATGCTTCGTGTGCCACGGCCTCCAAAGTGCCCATCATGGAATGTCGTGGGGGCTGTGGGCCCCAGTGCTGCCAGCCCACCCGCAGCAAGCGGCGGAAATACGTCTTCCAGTGCACCGACGGCTCCTCGTTCGTGGAAGAGGTGGAGAGACACCTCGAGTGCGGCTGCCGCCCGTGTTCCTAAGGCCTTCTGCCCACCTGCCCCCCCACCGCTCAGACTCCGGCTTCGTGGGGCTGGGACAGCCATGTGGGACCCCCTCGAGATTCGAGGTGAAGAAGTAGAAGCTGGAGAGAAAGCAGAAGAGAATATTAAGTATATTGTAAAATAAACAAAAAATAGAACTTATTTTTATTATGGAAAGTGACTATTTTCATCTTTTATTATATAAATATATCACACCGTCTGAGTATATGTACCATATAGTGAGTTACTTTTACCAAGTCTTGTGTATTTGTTGTGGTTTTTATAAACAGCTGTTAAAAATTTTAAGAAAAAAAGACTAATAAAAACGTTTTAAAACAAAAGGATAAGAATAAAGAAGTGATAGCCTGTCCGAGGAGGAAGAAGGAAGTTTTTATGTTGATGAAACAGTATCGTGGCAGCAGAAACCAAGACCTGCTTACTGAGCTCAGGAAAAGGAATGATAAAAGGAAGAGAAGGAAAAGATTTTTCTTTGTTTCTTCTTATTTTTAATGACTCTTTTTTTCTTCCCAAAAAGCACCCAGCTTTTAAGTCCTGGTTGCTGAAGGCCGTCCTTCCAGGAAAAGCCGCTGCACCCTGGCCACCTCCGCCTCACAGTCGCCACCCCCACCTGCCCCAGGCCACCAGCAGGGTCCGAACCTCCTGCAGACCCCTCTTCTCCCTCCTGGCTGGCCCTGCCTGCCACTACAGGGCTGCTCGAAACTCTGCCACAGGCTTCATCTGAGCCTGCTTTGCCAAATTTTAAAACACCTCCTCTTTCCCTGCCCCTCTCCAGGTGAGTCAATGGAGGAAGGGGTCAGTGCCGTCTCCTCAGGCCCCAACCACTGGCCCTTCCTCTGAAAGTTCTGAACCACTCTCTTCCCTCTAGTCCATTTCAGACTGGAATGCAGGACTAGGAGAGCAGGGAGCCAGGGCTGCGGGGATGAGGAAGGCCAGGAACCCAGCCTGCCCCCAGCTGTACTAGAAGTCCAGCTCTGGAAGGTTCTGGGAAGATCTTGCTATGGGACAAACAAGCCTCTGCCACCTGACCCTCCAGGCCACCCTCATAAGCTGTCATCGCAATGCCTTGCCCATCTGCAACACTTTCCCACACATATCGGTACTGCACCTGATTTCATCTGTGCCATCTCTGCACCGTGCAATCCCTGCTCCCATAAAAAGGGTAAAGTCATATGGCCCCATTTCACAGACAAGGAAACACACCTCTCTCAAACTCTGTATCTGGCCTGAAGCTACATATCTGATAAGTAGAAGAGCCAGACTCAAAGCTCTAGATTCCTTTTCTAAAGACCGTAAACACAAGAGATTCACAGGTAGTGCATCAGACAAGCCCTACCAGGAAAAGAAAGTACATGTTCTTTACTACTATTCTTCCTGTTTGTGTTCAAGTCTTGTTCTGTTCCCCTGGTATCCAGAAAGCTTCTAGACAGAGTTATGTATCAGGGAATGTGAGCAAAGGCAGCCCCCTGATGGAGATTTGCCCCTGTGTCTCAGCTCCCCTCAGACTAGTACAGATGGCTCAGGGGCCCAGCTGCTCACCCCAACTCCTTGTCTCTCACTCATCCCTCCTTTCCCTTGGGCTCCTCCCCGACAGAAGTGTCAGGAAGGGAAATGTGGGGCTCAGAGGACCTTCCAGCATGGAGATTCCCCAGAGGAGCCTAGTAGTTCTGTGAGGACCAAGAGTGGGCCAAAGCTTCCAAGAATCAAGAGGGAGGCAGAAAAGGAAGATGGAAGAGCACAAGGCAAGTGGCAAATGAGGAGGGAAGGAGGAAGGGAAAGAAAGGATAGGGAGGGAAGAACAGAAAGGAGAGAGGGATGAAGAGAACAGAGGAGGCGGGAAGGAGGAAAAATAAGATGGAGGAATTTACTTTAAAAAGTAAATGTACTAATGTACTACTGTACATTATGTTCCAGGTACTTAGTGTACTTTATGGTGGATGTGTTTCTAATATTAACAGGTAGATTCACTTAGTACTTACTACATTATACATTAGATACCATTCTAATTTTCATATATATATATATACATATATGAATACATATTTAATTCTTAGAACAACCCTGTCATAAAGACATTACAACCCATTTTACAGTTGAGAAAGTTGAGGTACAGAGGATTTGAGGAACTTGCACAAAAACAGATGCCTAATAAGTTACAGTGCCAGGAATTGGGCCCAGTTTGCCAAACTCCAGAAGTTATTACTCATGGGAGGGTAACATCTGCCTTTAAGGATCCTACAGTCCAGAGAAAAACCCATCATGGGAAAATTGCTTTATTATAGGAGTTTCCCTCAGGGCAGTATAAACAAGGGAAGTCACTGTCCAGACTAGGAAATCTCTAATCCTGGGTCTTCAAGGATGAGTAGGAGTTTGCCGGGGGCAGGCGAGCTGGTAAGAAAGGGAGTTGCACTTTCCAGGGAATGGCCTGTTAGAAAGCAGTGAAAGAGGGCAAAGGCCCAGTATGGGGAGCAGTCAGAGGTCCAGGGTGGCAGGAGTGTGGGCTGCCCACTGGGGGGCTAGGAGTGTGGGCTGCCCACTGGGGGGCTAGGAGTGTGGGCTGCCCACTGGGGGGGTAGGAGTGTGGGCTGCTCACTGGGGAGTAGGTAGACATGAAGGCAAGGGTTCAAGCAGTAAGAGCCATGCTAGAACACAGGGACCCAGCAGGGGTTTTAAGCAGGGGAATAGGAGACAAGCTCGGTTTTAGGAAGAGAACTGGTGGCAAAGACAAGACAGGCTTGGAAGAGGAGAGAGCACTCTGCCACCCAAAATGGTTCTGGGGGTTTCCCAGTTGTTTACTTGAGTTTGTTGTAGCTAAACAATGCTGATTTCCAGATAGGTCTCAAAAGTCTGCAGTAGCTCCAGAGTCCTGAAAGGGGTGCCCTGAGATCTGCCCAATACCCTCCCCCATCCCTTGTGCCATCAGCCCATCCCACACACACAGGTAGACCCTAGGCTTATTCTACCACCAACACTCCCAGCTAGCCTCTCTCCACATGACACAGAGCCCACTCGGCCTGCCATCTTGAGAGCTGCGCCCCAGGGTCACTGATTTTCCGGGAAGACCTGACAGGCCACCAGCTCTCCCTTTGCCACCGCCAAGGAATCCAAGGCCAGCCTCTGCCAGCTATGCCCTCCACCTACTCCTGAACCCAGCTGCAGTCAGCCACCACAGCCAAAAGAACCAAGGTCTTAGCGGGGCTTGAGGGTGATTTTGAGACTTCCCCTCAATTTTAGAAGCCCTGACTTTATGAAATGCCTAATGCAAAATAGAGAAACTTCCTTTGGGGGGGAATTTTCTTAAACGCAGATTAAAATGCTCTTATTTCAAGGGCCAAATTCTAGAAACAAAGCCCCCCAGGGCAGGAAGAATTCAGTCAGGTAACTTGCATGCTTAAAAGTATGGTTCAGTGTTTGCGTGTGGGGATGGGCATGTGGGAAGGGAGGCTTGGGCTCAGTTTCTTCCTGAGCAGGATTCAGGGGAAGGGAGAATCCCTTTGACTCAACCAAGGGACCCTAAAACGGTTGATACGATGGTGTATTTAAACACTCTTTGTAAAGTGTAAACTAAAAACCTTTACTGTAAGCTGTTACTACTATCCTTGTTGCTGTTATTGACATGCCAACAGGCCCCATGTAGGAGATGGATTTGCGTTTTCAATTTCAGAAGTGAACCTGAGTCTGACGCTTCAGAAAGAGGACAGGACAAGGGAAAGAGGGGCAAGGAAAGAGAGGGAGACTTCCTAGGGCCAGAGACAGAGGGGGAATCCCCCAGAATGACTCTTAGGAACTCGGGAACAGCCAGAAGGGGGATGGAGCTAACCTCACCTTCCACCAGATACAAAGCTACCATCAGATGGAGCCCTGTGGCTGAGCAGCCACCCAGCAGCCTTTGCTGGGAGGAGAAGCCCATAGCCTAAGTGGACTTGCCCCTCACAACTCACAGGGTCTCAGATATCAGCGCTGAAGGAACCTAAGGGAGCCCCTGATAAACCTGAGAATCAGAGAAAGGGAGTGTCTAAACCAGAGACCAAGGTCATCCAACAAATTAACACCAGAGGCAGGAACAGACTCATGTGTCGACCCGGGCCATCATTCTTCCTGCTACTCCACTGTGAGCATCCAGGAAGAGTGAAGGTTGAGACAGACCCTGTGATACCTTCTAGGTGGCCAGAAAAGTATCCCCCACCTTCCTCCACAGTGCACCCCCATGTCTGGGAAGCTGGGGCAGTGCCTGGTTTGGTGGCACTTACCCAGATGTTCCAGTATGGATTAGATAGTGCCAAAGGAAATGCCTGGGGAGAGTGGGTGAGAGACGCCAGCTAGACAGAACGAGCAAAAACAGAACTGTGCATTTGGCAAAGCTTATTTCTCTATTTCCGCAACAGGTTCTAAGGGGAAAAAAAAACTTTTAAGATGGTTTTTAAAACAATATTACAGTGCCACTTCACCATTATGGGGTAAATAATGTGCATTTTTTGATTCAACAGATTGTCATTATCTGATATCATTAAAATAAATGGATGAGTCACAGGACAGCTATCCGATGTTCTTGTGAATACCATAAACTCAGCCCTGCTCCCCGGGCTGAGTGTGTTTTATTTTTATTCCTGACCTTCACTCCCTGGGGCAAAGATTACTACATTCATGGGGTTTGGACAAGTCTGGTGTGGAGTAAGTGAAAACAATTGGTTTCCTGAAACATGAAGTGGGGAAAAAAGGATCCAGAGTTCCCAAGAGACATGGTAGAGAAGGCCCAACACATGGCTTGAGGTCTGCAGGGTGTGTGATTTGTATGGTCCCAGACTGGGTGACAAGGGTCACGGGGGAAGAAGCCACTCCAGGGTAGAGAACACTCAGTAAGATGTGGAGGAACACTGGTCCTGGACATTCCAATACCTTATTAAACCCCCTCTTTTATTCATTCCTTCCCAAGCATTTATTCAACATCTTCTACATACAAGGTCCTGGTCTAGGCATTGAGGACAACAAAGATGATCAAGACAAAGTCCTTGTTCTCCTGGAACTTTTAATTGTCAATCAACAAATAAGCAAGATATCAGATAATATTAAAAACAAAACAAAACAAAACAAAACAAAAACCAAGAGCTGACATGACCAAATAGCTGGTGAGTACTTTCCGCAGTGAAGTCAAGAAAAGCCTCTCTGAAGAGCTGGGACCCAGGGGCGGATGAAGTACCAAGACATGGAAGGAGGAAGCCTGACCTCACAGCATTCACTAGATAACTGGCCACATGAAGGTGGAATCTGAGTGAGGTAAAGAGCCCAAGCATCTTAGAAGGCCATAGGGGATGATGTGGGCGAGCAAGCACAATGAGTGGGCTTGCAGGTGAGGGCAGAACTCCCCTCAGCTTCCCAGCCCTGCGGCATCCTTGGGAGCTCACAGCCTTTCTAAATGAAGAATGACATGGGTCTGGAGGCCACCGCCAGCTGACTGAAGGTCACTTTTGCTTCCTTAGGAGAGAGCTCTGTAGCTCCATGAAGGACACCATTGGGAACAAGAAAATGGTGGGCAGCAGATGCAAGGGTTAGAAAAGGGCCCGGACCTGTCGTTCCTTCTTCCCCTGGTATTTCCTGAGTAAGACATGGCCACACAGGCTGGGGCGGGGGGCACGGAGTCTTCATCAAGATGCCCTTAATATTAGCTTCCAAGCTTTCAGTGTCAGAGAATCTGCAATGGGAGGGGGGAGTAGATTTTGTGCTGGCACATCCTATACCAGTCCACCTGAGCATCTCTGCCAGGAGGAGCTGCTGGTGAGGAGCCAATAGCCTCCACTTTCCAAGCTTAGACCAAGTAGCCCCTTCTCCCAGGTTTGGGACCTATAGTTCTGTTGATCCCTGTCAAATTCCCTTCTATGTCCACCTGAGTTTCTCAACTGGGAGAGATTTTGCCACCAAAAGGAGACATGTGGCAATGTCTAAAGACATTTTTGATTGTATGACTAGGGCAGGGGGAGCACCTGGCATCTAGTGAGGGCAGGAATGCTCCTAAATACCCAAAGATGCATGAGACAGCCTCCACAACAAAGCAGCATCCTGCCAAGGGGTCCATAGTGTTAAGATTGAGAAACCCTATCTGGGACTAATCAGATCCTTCCTGCAAGACCTGAATGGAATCATTTATAAAGGAAGAAGGGGGTGAAAGGGCTCAACAGGTAACCAATAGTGGCCTCAGGGAAGCCTGGTCCCTTGGTGAGAATATGTAGCACGCTGGCAGTCTATACTTGTATTTAGATGGGAAATGGATGGGAAATGGACTGAGATGTTTCCAGCAACGAGGTGCCACCAACATCCTTCCTTTGCCACTCTGTCCTTACTACCTACTCACAGCAAATGGGTGCAGAACAATGGATTATGGACTTACTATGCTTAGGTGACACATATAAAATATGGTGAAGCAGGGGACATTCATCTTTGGACCTGCCACTGCCAGAAAAATAAATAGAATTAATAAAAATATTATTTCCTGGAACTTTACCCCTCAGCTAGGCTCTGCAGGAAGAACAGTGAAAGTTACCAAATCAAAACATGAGGACTGTGGATGTATCTGTGGAATGTCACAGTGAGTGAAGAAAGTATAGGTCAAAAGTCTTAAGCAGCCCAACTCTAAGATGGGGCAAGGGATGTTGGGCAAACTCCCAATAATAATGGAAGGATTAACTTGTCAGAGTAACCTTGCTCACTCAAAGTAATCTTAGAAATTGCTGCAGGGATAGGAGAGGCTCTCAGCACCTGACCAGAGCCCTGTAAATAGACCTTGTAAATGCCCATGTTTTCGGGGGTAGTCGAGGGGAGGCAAGCCTTGAGAGTAGGACTGGAGGAAGGTCTAAGTGATTAAATGAGCAGGCCTCCATCTGGCTCCAGTTCCACTGGCCCTAAGGAGCTCCACATTCTCTCCCCTATTCGGCTATTTGACCTTGGAAATATCACCATGAGATTTGGTTTCACCTTTTAAAAATCGAGGATGGCAATAATTGATATAAAGCTCTGAAGATTACGGTGGCAAGAAGCCATTCCAATTAAGCCACGAAAGCAATATGTTGGCTCAAGTCATTGGAAAATCTAAGCTAGTTCTCACTGCATCAGACAGAGATGTGCATATCCTAGAGCTCATACAATGCCATAAGGGCTCTGGGTCTCTCACGCATGCTTGGCTTTCTTCTGCATGGGCTGCATTCTCAAGACGACCCTCCTGAGGAGTTGGCACAGTGACTCTCAGCCATTGCACAATGAAAGCAGTACATACTACTAATTTCAAGTCCAGGAGAAAAGGGCTTCCTTTTTCCAATAATCCCAAGAGACAGCCAGCAGAGGCACTGTCTTTGACTGCCCTGGAGTCAGGCAAATATCCATCACTGAACCAGATGTAATGGGCAAAAGAATAAAATGCATTTATTGGCCAAGCCTGTATCACATGACCATTCTTGGAGCTAGAAAAAGGTAGTCGAAGGTGAAGTGTTTCCCCAAGGAAAATAAGTAATAGATGCTGGGTGGGCAAAAATGGCAGATAGAAACTACTCACCGCAAGGAATTATTTAGAAGAAGATTTACAATTAAATTTAGAAGATTTTTTAAAAATTTAAGAAATTAAAAAAAATTTTTTTAAATGACAAGTTCCAGTTCAGGGTGGCAACACAGGAAAGATCCTGAACTCATTGCTTCCCACAGACACAACAAATCTACAACTACATATGCAACAGTTTCTACAGAAAGAAATCCAAAAACTAGTTGACCCACTCCTTCGCATTTGTGAACAAGAAAAAACCCACATCAAAACTGGTAAGGGAAGGCCAAGACTCAATTCCATCCTAAATGCCACCCCTTGGCACAGAGACCCACAATCAGAAGCAAACTAATAACCCTGAGTTTCTCACTGAGGAGTGAAGGGTTTGAATCCCACATCTGGCACCTCAATTTTTAAGACCTGCACTTGAGAAGTGAGCCCCCAAAACATCCAACTTCGAAAACAGATAGGGCTTGCATCCCTGAGACCCACAACACTATAGCAAACTGAGAAATAGTTCTTAAAAGGCTCTCACCTGCAGACTCACCCACCCCAGAACACAGCACAGAGGCAGGAAAGCGACCAGTTTTTCTGTGTGTGAGGCTTATCTTAAAGCAACCCCGCTAAAGGGCAGGCATCTGATTTAACACACATAAGGGGCCTACTGATACACTCTCCAAAGACAGAGGCCAGTAGGTACCATCTTTGCCCTCTCCCTCTGCCTGCATCCAGGTCACCAGTATCTACTGGAAAGGAGCCTATATACCCATCTGGCACCCTGGTTTTGTGGTTGCCCCCCAGGGAACAACTCTTGACCACCTCACTCTGGTGGCCTGTGGGACTTACGCTCATGGGTAAAAACTTCTTCACTGGCTACACCCCAGGGCACAGTGGGGAGGCAACAGACTGAGGCACCCAGGGTTTCTATGAAAGAGGCCAATTACTTTACAGCTTCAGCCTCAGGGACAAGTACTTCATTAAACGCACATCTAAGGGCTGACTACAATCCTCTACAGAGACCTTGGAGGAGGGCACGTGCTATCTTCACACTCTCCCCAGTGTGCTTCAGACCGCGGGTGTCTTCCAGGAAGGAGCTTGTGCACATGTCAGGTGCCCTATTTTCTTGTGGCTGCCACCCAGGGGATGACCCTTGGTCTCCTGGCTCAGATGGCCAACAGGGCTGACATTCGCAGGTTCTCACTATCAAAGTACTGAAAGTAAGAAAACTGCCAACAAGGGTGCCTGGCTGGCTCAGTCGGAAGAGCAAGTGACTCTTGATCTCAGGGTCATGACTTCAAGCCCCACGGTGAAGGTAGAGATTACTTAGGTAAATAAATTTTAAAAAAAAATACCAACCCAGAATACTCTACACTGCAAAGTTGTTCTTCAGAACTGGAGAAATAAAGTTTTCCAGGCAAGCAAAGCTAAAAGGAATTCACTACCACTAGACTGACTTTACAAAAAATGTTAAAGAGACTCTTTAAGTGGGAATTAAAGGGTACTAACTAGTAACAGGAAAACATGAACATATAAATTTCACTGGTAAGGGTGAATATAAGGAACTTAGAATAATCTGATGTTGTAAAGATGGTGGGTTAATCACTTATAAATTAGTAGGAAGGTTAAAAGACAAAAGAAATAAAAAAACTGTAACTATAATAAATAGATACACAAGGTAAAAATGTAAATTGTGATATCAAAGCCATAAAACATGGAGGCAACATGGAGTAAATATGTGTAGCTTTAGAATGTATTCAAACTTTACTTTTTTAAAAATTTTATTTGAGAGAGAGAGAGGGAGTGAATGAGAGCAAGCTTGTGGGGGGGGTCAAAAGGAGAAACAGACTCCCCACCAAAAAGGGACTCCAGGATCATGACCTTAGCCAAAGGCAGATGCTTAACTGACTGAGCTACCCAGGGGCTCTCAAACTTAAACTATCAATCATTTTATATAAACCTCAGGGTAACCACAGAGCAAAAACTTATAGTAGACAGAAAAAAGTTAAAGGAATCTAAGCATAACACTACAAAAAAAATCATCAAATCACAAAGGAAGAGAGCATGAGAAAAAGGAATTACAAATCAGCCAAAAAAACAATTATCAAGATACCAGCAGGTATCTAATCACTTAACACATAAATGGACTAAATTCTCTGACCAAAAGACAAAGTGGCTGAATGAATTAAAAAAAAAAAAA
>LNAC01000017.1:6671899-6768111 GCA_002007465.1 Ailurus styani
AAAAAAAAATCCTATCTATACAGTGTTCACAGACAGTGCAAGAATAGAAAAAGATATTCCAAACTAATGAAAACCAAAAGAAAGCTAGAGTATCTATACTTCTATCAAACAAATTAGACTTTAAGACAAAGACTAATAAGAGACAAAAGGTCATTATATAATGAAAAAGGGGTATATCAAACAAGAAGATCTAACATTTGTAAGTATTTCTGCACAGAACACTGGACCATCTAAACATATAAACCAAATATTAACCAACCTAGAGGGAGAAAAAGTCAGCAATACATTAGTGACTGGGGACTTTAATACCTCACTTTTATCAATGGATAGATCATCCAGGGAGAAAAATCCATCAAAAAACATTGCCCTTAAATGATACATTAGACCAAATGGATTTAACAGACATATACAGAACATTCCATCCTAAAGCAACAGAATACACATTCTACTAAAGAAGACATGAAACATTCTTCAGAGCAGGTTACAGTTTAGGCCACAAAACAAGTCTTAATAAATTTAAAAAGACTGAAATCATATCAAGTATCTTTTCCAACCTCAATGGTATGAAACTAGAAATTACAAGAAGAAAATTCCCAAACGTGGAAGAGGAAAACAACAACTATTCATTGATGAGACACCACCTAGAAAGTGGGAGTGAGACTAAAGCATCCTCCTGCACCTAAGACCAAGATGGACAACATTAGAAGGGTAAGAAAAGTGGTTACATGCTGACTGCATTGTCCCTTCCCCAGACCACTGCATCACACATCAAGAGGTCTCCCCAGAACTGACAGTTTCTCCAGTAGGAAAAGAGAACCCAGCATGAAGAGTTAGCCTCCCCTACATTGTGAGCTCCTTCCTGGGAACCCCCACTCTGGTCTCCGCAAGGATTTCAAGAGAATTTGCAGGTACTAATCACTGGTAATATGACTGTGAAGAAGAAAGGAGAAGAGGCTTGCAACAACCAGCACTCAAATCTTGTTGGACCAATTTCCTACAGTGCCCAAACCAATGTCCCAACCAGCACCTCTGCTCATCTGCAGAGTCAAAACAGTAGCAGTTTGACTGGACCTCAGCAGGGCACAGGTCTGCCTGATTTGGCACCTTAAATCAAGAGCTATGAAACATGTATGCTGACCCCACCCCGAAAAGCCCTTGCAGGCAGAGGAGCGAAGTCATATTCTCACCCACGACTAGGTATTCCTGGCCCTACTCAAGCAGAAAGAGCCTTACTGGCCTTGAAGCCACCTACCCTACTTGGACCAGATAAGTGAGCTAATTCATAACCTTGGCCATTGCTTGAGCACAGATCCTGATCCCTCCCAACCACAAAGCCTCATACTTGGAAATTCTTGAAAACTGCTTAGATACGGCCCTCCCACCCTGCCAAGAGCTAAATCATAGCTCTTGATGCTAAGCTAAATCACAGCTTAATGAAGCTTCTAGACCCACCCAAACAGAAAGCCTGACCAGAACACCAGCAAAGCTATGTGGTCCAGGAACACTGAAACAGAAAGTCCAGCAGGCAGGACTCATGGTCTCCGAAGGGGCCCCATTAGGCCAGGGAAATTAGGGTGCAACATGCCTGGAGTTAAGACCACGAAGAATCTTTCCAGCCTTGGAACTAGTTTTCTTGCTGTGCCTGGGCAGGGAAACTAATCTGGAGCTCAGTCACTTGCTGAACACAGCCTTCAAACCACCTGAACAGAGAGCCTAACCAGAGTACACAGGAAGCTACAAAGCCCATCTAACAGCACTCTTTACAGAGGCCTTAAACATAGAATATGGACTTTGCTATCTGCTGAGCAAAACCAGGGGCTCTGTCTGGTCAGCAAATTTAGTGCACAGTCTTGTCTGATTTGGGTCCCCAAAAACCAAGCCATGCAGGCCCTCAGACCCATCCTACTGCCCCAGCAATGCAGAGAAACTAATTTATAGCCCCACCCACTGCTGAGTGTATTACCCAATCCCAACGACATAGTAAGCCTGACTAGAGAACACAGATAACATCCTATAGCCTCACTTAGGCAGGGAAACAAGCCAGCAGTACCAGCCAACAGTTCTCAGCCAACAACACACAAACCCCAACCTTTGAGCTTGGGCAGTGGCCTTGTCAAAAAAACAGACCATGACTGAAAGCCTCACCTATGAAGGCATTACAGTCAGACATGCCCAGAAACCCAAACAGATCAGAATGGTGAAGAATGGTCTCTGCCAAAGCAAATCTGTAAAATCTGGAAGAGGAGACAACTGATGCAAGTGTGCACAGGTCAATATATCAAACAAAGATCTTGGAAAACTCTGGTAAAAATGAAGCCACCAAAGGAAACCAGTAAAGCTCCCATAACTGACCCTAAGGGAACAGAGATGTATGAACTATCAGATAATTAGAGGATAAATTGAAAATATTCAAAGAAAAGAATTTTGAACCAAGAATTCTATATCCAGCAAAGCTGTCCTTCAGAGATGAGAGAAAAAGTCTTTCCCAAACAAAAGCTGAGGGAATTTAGGACAATGAGACCTGCCTTACAAGAAATGCTAAAAGGAGTTCTCTGACTAGAAGTGAAAGGTAATACCCTAAGAAAGGAGTGTAAAATTCATGGGCAATGGTAAATATATATTCAAAGTTAGATTCTGTAATAGAATATTGGTGGTGCATAATTCATTTATAAGTCTAGTTTAAAAGTTAAACATCCATATCTACATTAACCTTTATTAGTTACACAATATAAGAAATAGATAATTCGAACATCAAACCTAAAATGTGAGAGAAGTAAAAATGTAAAGTTTTAGAATTCTATTGAAGGTAAGGTGTTAGCAGATTTTACAGTTTTAAGATACTTTATGTAAGCCTAATGATAACCACAGTGGAAAACCTGTGGTAATTACACAAAAGAACATGATGAAGTCAAAGTATACGAAGACCACAAGACATCAAAACACAAAAACAGGGAGCGCCTGGGTGACTCAGTGGGTTAAAGCCTCTGCCTTCAGCTCAGGTCATGATCTCAGAGTCCTGGGATCAAGCCCCGCATTGGGCTCCCTGCTCTCTCTCTGCCTGCCTCTCTGCCTACTTGTTCTCTCTCTCTCTCTCTCTCTCTCTCTCTCTCTCTCTCTGTCAAATAAATAAATAAAATCTAAAAAAAAAAAGGGCACCTGGGTGGCTCAGTGGGTTAAAGCCTCTGCCTTCGGCTCAGGTCATGATCTCAGTGTCCTGGGATCGAGGCCCACATCAGGCTCTCTGCTCAGCAGGGAGCCTGCTTCCCCCTCTCTCTCTCTCTGCCTGCCTCTCTGCCTCCTTGTGATCTCTCTCCCTCTGTGAAATAAATAAATAAAATCTTTAAAAAAAAAAACACAAAAACAATACAGTGCAGAGGAAAGGGCACAATGGATCTATAAGCCAGACAGAAAATCAAGTAGTAACAGTAATTTCATACCTCTCAAAAATTACTTCAAATGGTTTAAATTCTCCAAAAGTCACAGAATGGTTGACAGTTTTTTTTTTTTAAAGATACAATGATATACAACCTACAAAAGACTTATTTTAGTCTTTTAGACACACATAGATGGAGAATGAAGGACTTAAAAAGATATTTCAAATAGTAACAACAACAACAACAAAAAAAAGCAGGGACAGCTATACTTGTGTCAGACAAAATAAACACTAAACCAAAAAAGAGTAAGAAAGAGACAATGAAAGTCATTATATAATGATAAAGGGGTCAATCCATCAAGATGGTAGAACATTTGTAAATATTTATGTACCCAACATTAGAGCACCCAAACATAAGGCAAAAGCTAACACAGCTAAAACACAGCTTAGAAATAAACAGGAATACAATAATATTTAGAGACTTTAATCCCCCAATTATGAGTGGATGGTCCAGAGAACCAACAGTGGATTCGAACAACATTATAGACTAAATGAACCTACCAGCCACATGCAGAATATTCTATCACACAACAGAATACCCATTACTCTCAAGCATACATGAACATTTTCTAGGACTATATGTTAGGCCACAAAACAAATTCAAGAAGACTGAAATCATACCAAGAATCTTCTCTGACTACCTTCATATGAAACTACAAGTCAATAACAAGAAAGAAACTAGGAAAATCACAAATACATGGAAACTAAATAAAAATCTCTTGAGCAACTAATGAGTGGAGAAAAAAGAGGGGGGAAATAAAAAGTATCTTGAGATAAACAAAAATGGAACCACACTATACCAAAATTTATGGGATGCAGCAAAAGCAAATCTAAGTGGGAAGTTTATAGGAATAAACATCTACATTAAGAAATAAGACTTCAAATCTGCAACTTAACTCTGTCCTAAGAAACTAGAACAAGAAAAAAAATGAACCCAAAAGTTGGAAGGAAGGAATATAGGTTAGAGCAGAAATAAATGAAATAAAAAGAGGAAAACAATAGAAAAAAATAAAACTAAGAATTGGTTCTTTGAAACAAAAATCAAGAAAACTTTGGATAGACTAACCAAGGAAAAAGGAGAGAGGACCCAATCCAACAAAATTAAAAATAAGACGATATTACAGCTGATCGTAAGAGGCTACTGTGATTTATATATGCAAACAAACTGGACAACCTAGAACAGAAAAATTCTTTAAAATATATGCCCAAAATTGAATCATGAAGGGGAAAAAAAAAACTGAACAGACCAATTACTGGTAAGGAAACTGAATCAATAATTTAAAATAACCCAAAAAGAAAGTCCAGAATGACATTACTGGGGGATTTTTCTAACATTTAAAGAATTAATGCCAAT
The DNA here is from genome assembly GCA_002007465.1 of Ailurus styani. Classification (NCBI taxonomy): domain Eukaryota; kingdom Metazoa; phylum Chordata; class Mammalia; order Carnivora; family Ailuridae; genus Ailurus; species Ailurus styani. The sequence goes on from LNAC01000017.1 coordinate 6,676,687, forward strand.
CCTTCTCAAAGTCTTCAAAAAGCAAATACAAAACAAAAAATGAAACAAAAACAAAGAGAAGGGGACAGTCCTAAAGTTATTTTACTAGAACATTACACTGATACCAAAGCCAAAAAAGACACTACCAACAAAGAAAACTACAGACTGATATTCCTCATTGATATAAAAAAAAAATTCTCAAATACTAGCAAATTGAATTCAGCAGCACATTAAAAGGATTATTCACTATGATCAAGTGACACTTATCCCTGGGATGCAAGGAGAGTTTAACCTATGCAAATAGTGTGACAAATCACATAAACAGAAAGGTAAAAATATGATCATCTCAACACACGCAGAAAAAAAATCATTTGACAAAATTTAACATCCATTTAGGATAAAAACTCAAACTGGGAATAGCAGGATTTTACCTCAACATGATAAAGGCCATGAATGACAAGTCTATACCTACCATCATACTCAATGATAAAAGCTGAAAACTCTTCCTCTAAAATCAGGAACAAGACAAGAGTACTCACTCTCACCACTTTTATTCAAGATAGTACTGGAAGTCCTAGCCACAGCAATTAGGCAATAAAAATAAATAAACTGCACCAGAATTGGAAAGGAAAAACTAAAATTGTCTTATTTGCAGATGATGTGATTTTATACATAGAAAATCATTAAGACTCCAGAAAAAAAAATGGTTAGATCTAATAAAAAATTCAGTAAAGTTACAGGATTACAAAACTAAAATGGAAAACAATAGCATTTTTTAAAAGATTTATGTAGAGAGAGAGCACATGCACATGAGTAGGGAAAGGGACAGAGGGAGGAAATCTCAAGCAGACTCCCCACTGAGTATGGAGCCCGAGGCTGGGCTTGATTTCATGACCCAAGAGATCGTGATCTGAGCCAAAACCAAGAGCTGGACCCTCAACCACTGTTGGTATAGCATTTCCATACACTAACAATGAATTACATGAAAAAGAAAATGATCCCATTTACAATAGGATCAACAATAAAATACTTTGGTATAAAATTAAAGACGTGGAAGATCTCTACTCTGAGGACTATAAGACTTTGGTGACAAATTAAAGACAACATAAGTCTATGTAAAGAATTCTTTGTGCTCATGAATTTGGAAGAAAATTGTTAAAATATCCTAAGCTCATCTTGTGTCCCACAGATACAACTGGATAACACTCACATCAGTGTAAATGACCCAAAGACTGGGAGAACAAACTCCACAGCTAAATGCAGAGAAGAGGTCACACTGAAAAGGGCAGGAAAGGTGGGGACACATTAGGGTGCCTAAATAGACTCTCAAATCTGTCCACTGGAGGGAGGAGCAAGAGACACAGAGAAAGGAAAGAAATAGACCCTCAGTGCACAGAAGTCAGTTGCATTTCTATACACTGAGAGAAAAAAAAGAAATCAAAGAATCAATTCCATTTACAATTGCACCAAAACAATACCTAGGAATAAACCTAACTAAAGAGATAAAGGATCTATACTCTGAAAACTATAGAATATTCATGAAAAAAATTGAGAAAGACATAAAGAAATGGGAAAACATTTCATGCTCATAGATTGGAAGAACAAATATTGTTAAGATGTCTATGATACCTAAAGCAATCTATACATTCAATGCAACCCCTATCAAAATATCATCAACTTTTTTCACAGACCTGGAAAAAACAATCCTAAGATTTGTATGGAACCAGAAAAGACCCCAAATAGCCAAAGCAATCTTGAAAAAGAAAACCGAAGCTGGAAGCATCACAATCCTGGACTTCAAGCTGAATGACAAAGCTGTAATCATCAAGACAGTATGGTACTGGCACAAAAACAGACACATAGGTCAATGGAACAGAATAGAGAACCCAGAAATGGACCTTCAACTCTATGTCAACTAGTCTGTGACAAAGCAGGAAAGAAAATCCAATGGAAAAAGCCAGTCTCTTCAACAAATCGTGTTGGGAAAATTGGGCAGCCACATGCAGAAAAATGAAACTGGACCATTTCCTTACACCATACACAAAAACAGACTCAACAGGGATGAAAGATCTAAATATGAGACAGGAATCCATCAAAATCCTACAGGAAAACACAGGCAGCAACCTCTATAACCTTGGCTGCAGCAAATTCTTGCCAGACAGGTCTCCAAAGGCAAGGGAAACAAAGGCAAAACTAACAAAGGCAAAAATGAGTTATTGAAACTTCATCAAGATAAAAAGCTTTTGCACAGCAAAAGGAACAGTCGACAAACTTAAAGGAAACCTATGGAATAGGAGGTGATATCTGCAAATGCCTTGTCAGATTAAGGGCTACTATTCAAAATCTATGAAGAACTTATCAAACTCAACACCCCCCCCCAAAAAAACAAATAATCCAGTCAAGAAATGGGCAGAAGACATGGACAGACATTTCTCCAAAAAAAGATACCCAAAAGGCCAACAGACAAATGAAAAAAAAAAAATGTTCCTCACTTGGCATCAGGGAAACACAAATCAAAAATCACAATGAGATACCACCTCACACCAGTCAGAATGGCTAAAATTAACCACTCAGGAAACAACAAATGTTGGCAAGGATGTGGAGAAAGGGAAACCCTCCTACACTGTTGGTGGGAATGCAAGCTATGCAGCCACTCTGGAAAAAACTATGGAGACTCCTCAAAAAGTTGAAAAGAGAGAGCTACCCTATGACCAGCAATTGCACTACTAAGTATTTACCCAAAGGATACCAACAAACTGAGGCGGAAGGGCACATGCCTCCTAATGTTTATAGCAGCAATGTCCACAATAGCCAAACTATGGAAGGGGCCCAGATGTCCATCAACAGATGAATGGATATAGATGTGGTGTGTGTATATACATGTGTATGTACACACACACACACACAGTATACATACACACATATGTGCGCGCGCGCACACACACACACACACACACACACACACAGGAATATTATTCAGCCATCAAAAAGAATGAAATCTTGCCATTTGCAATGATGTGGATGGAACTAGAGAGCATTATGCTACGCAAGATAAGTCAATCAGTGGAAGAAAAATACCGCAAGATTTCACTCCTATGTGGAATTTAAGACGCAAAACAAAGGAACATAGGAAAAGGGAGGGACAAATAAGACAAAAAATCGTAGAGGAAGGCAAACCATATGAGACTCTTAACTATAGGGTACAAACTGAAGGTTGCTGGAGGGGAGGTGGGTGGAGGGATGGGATAACTGGATGATGAGCATTAAGGAGGGCACCTGAAATAATGAGCACTGGGTGTTGTATGGAACTGATGAACCACTGAATTCTACCTCTTTTTTTGTTTTTTAAGATTTCATTTATTTATTTGACATGGGGGCAGGGAGGGAGGGAGATAGAGAGCAAGCACAAACAGGGGGAGTGGCAGGCAGGGGAGAAGCAGGCTCCCCACTGAACAGAGAGCCCAATGCAGGGCTTGATCCCAGGACCCCGGGATCATGACCTGAGCCAAAGGCAGACATTTAACCAACTGAGCCACCCAGGCACTCCCTGAATCCTACCTCTGAAAATAATACGTTATGCTATTTACATTGAATTTAAATAAATTTTTTAAAACTAGAAGAAACAGACCCTCTCTCAAGGGAGCCTGCATAGGGAAGACAAAACCGCACAGCATTTGGCTTTGAAAACCAGAGAACTGTTTGAGTTCATACAACATGCAGGACTTAAAGCCTGGAACTTTAAAAACCAGCAAGCTCGGGTCTGGGAGAACCCACAGGGTGAAAGAACCTGAATCCCCACCATTAAAGAGAAAGCATTTAAAATAGTCCACAGAGAGTCGGCATAGAAGCAGCAGTTTGAAAAACGCCTGAGGCATACAAGGAGACTTATTCACTAATCTCAGAGTGCATTTGTTCAGAAAGGCAGGGCAGGGATCACTGAGCAACTTCTCTAGGAACGAGAAACATGGCAGGTGCCATTTTCCTCCCCAGCCCCAGAGCATACACACAGAGCCACCTGCAGTAACCAGCAAGGTGCCAGCATTCACTACCTAACTTGCTTACACAGCACCCCACGCCTCCAGCTGAGCCTGTCTTAGTCCCAGCAATTCAAACCTCGCCCCCCTTCAGAAGACTGGAGCAAACCCTGCGAATGCTGTGGCTCCCTACTGTACATACTACAGAGTCTCAATCCTGGCAGCAGCTAGTTACCTTCCGTGGAGGATGCACACACCTTCCTAAACTGAGCTTGTCACCCACTACTTTCAAGAGCAGGTGACACAGCTGACTTTCCTAACACATAGAGAAAGACACAGAGTTAGACAAGATGAGATGGAGGGCGCCTGGGTGGCTCAGTGGGTTAAAGCGTCTGCTTTCAACTCAGGTCATGATCTCAGGGTCCTGGGATCGAGGCCCGGATCAGGCTCTCTGCTCAGCGGGGAGCCCACTTCCTCCTCTCTCTCTCTGCCTGCCTATCTGCCAACTTGTGATCTGATCTCTCTCTCTGTCAAATATATAAATAAAATAAATCTTTTTTAAAAAATGAGATGGAGGAGATCACAAATGAAAGAATAAGACAAAAAACAGAGACCTAGGTGAAATGGAAATTAGTATCTCAGAGAATTTAAAGTGATGATCATAAAGATGCTACCTAGTCTTGAGAGAGAGAGAGAAAGAGAGAGTGAGTGGAGGACACCAATGAGACAGTTAAAGAGATAAAGAACCAATCAGAGATGAATGCAATAATTGAAATTAAAAATATATCAGATAAATAAATAGCAGACTAAAGGAAGCAAAACAACAACAACAAATCAGTGACCTAGAAGACAAAGTAATGGAAAGTAATCAAGTTGAGAAGGTGAGAGGAAAAAAGATTTTGCAAAATGAGAATAGATTTAAGGAACTCAGTGACTCTATCAAGCATAACATTCATATTATAGGGATCCCAGAAAAGAGAGAAAGGAGGGCAGAAAAGTTATTTGAATAAATAATAGCTAAAAACCTCCCATATCTGGGAAAGAAAACAAATTCAGATCCAAGAGGCAGAAAGATACCCCAACAAAGTCAACCCAAGGTCTATACCAAGACACATAGTAATTAAGATGGCAAAAAGTAGCGACAAAGAATTTTAGAAGTAGTAAGAGAAAAAAGGACAGTTACATACAAGGGAAACCCCTATAACCTATCAGGTTTTCCAGCAGAAACTGCAGGCCAGAAGGGAGTGGCATGATGTATTTAAAGTGTTGGGGGAAAAAAATCTGCAGCCAAGAATACTCTATCCAGCAGGGCTATCATTAAAATAGAATGAAAGATAAGAGTTTCCCAGACTAACAAAAGTTAAGGAGTTCATTACCACTAAACCAGCTCTATCCTACAAGAAATATTAAAGGGAACTCTGAGTAGAATGGAAAGCCTATAAGTAAAAGTAAGAAAGCTAGAAAACACAAAAGCAGTAAGCAGGTCTCAACAAATCTAAAAAAATATTTTTTTAAAAAATAAAAAAAAAATCAAAATCCTATAGTGCATCTTTTCTGACCACAATACAATAAGACTAGAGAGAACTCACAGGGAAAAAAACTGGAAAGAGCACAAATACATGGAGGTTAAACAACATGCTACTAAACAATGAATGAGTCAGCCTGGAAATAAAAGAAATCAAAAAACATATGGAGACAAATGAAAATAAAAACGCAATGGTCCAAAATCTTTGGAATGTAGCAAAAGTGGTTCTAAGAGGAACGTTTATAAGCAATACAGGCCTACCTCAAGAAGAAAAATTTCAAATAAACTACCTAACCTTACACCTAAAGGAGCTAGAAAAAGAACAAATAAATCCCCAAGCCTTCAGCGTAAGTCATGACTTAAGTCAAGACTCATCCTGGGATCGAGTCCCACATGGGGCTCCTTGCTGAGCAAGGAGCCCACTTCTCCCTCTGTCTGCTCTGCCTGCTGCTCCCCCTGCTTGTGTGCTCTCTGAAAAATAAATAAAACTTGAATAAATAAATAAATAAATCCCAAAACCAGCAGAAGGAAGGATCATAACATTAGAGCAGAAATAACAGATATAGAAACTAAAACAAAACATAGATCAATGAAACCAGGAGCTGGTTCTTTGAAAAGATCAACAAAACTGATAAACCTCTATCCAAATTCATCAAAACAAGACCCAAATAAAATCACAAATGCAGAAGGAGAAATAGGATCTGCCATCACAGAAATACAAAGGATTACAAGAGAATATTATAAAAAAATCATATGCCAACAAACTGGACAACCTAGAAGAAATGGATAAATTCCTCACAACACATAACATAACAAAACTGAAACAGGAAGAAATAGAAAACTTGAACAGACCAATAGCCAGCAAAGAAATTGAGTCAGTAATAAAAACAAACAAACAAACAAAAAAACTACCCCCCCCCAAAAAAAACAAACACAAAAGTCCAGGACCAGATGGTTTCACATGTGACTTCTACCAAATATTTATTTTCTTAAGGTTTTTTATTTATTTATTGAAGAGAGATGGAGAGAGGGAGAGAGAGCACGAGTGAGGGGAGTGGCAGAGAGAGAGGGAGAAACAGACTCCCTGCTGAACAGGGAGCCTGACATGGGGCTCAATCTCATGACCCTGAGATCATGACGGGAGCCAAAGGCAGATAGATGCTTAACTGACTGAGCCAACTAGGCACCCTCTATCAAACATTTAAAACAAGAGTTAATACCTATTCTTCTCAAACTTTCCAAGAAAACAGAAGAGAAGGAAAACTTCCAAATTCATTCTGTGAGGCCAGCATTACCCTGATACCAAAACCAGATAAAGATACCATAAAAAAAAGAGAGAGGGAGAGAACTACAGGCTAATATATCTGATAAACAGAGATGCAAAATCCTCAACAAATTATTAACAAACAGACTCCAACAATACATTAAAAAAAATCATTCACCATAATCAAGTGGGATTTATTCCCAGGATGCAAAGGTGGTTCACTATTCACAAATCAACATGATACATCATACCAATAAAAGAAAGGATAAATACCATAAGACCATTTCAATAGATCCAGAAAAAGCACTTGATGAAGTACAAAATCTATTCATGAGAAAAATCCTCAAAGTAGGTTTAGAGCGAACATACCTCAACATAATAAAGGCCATGAATGAAAAGCCCTCAGATAACAGCATACTCAGTGGGGAACACTGAGGGCTTTTCCCCTAAGGTCATGAATAAAACAAGGATGTCCACTCTCATCACTTTTACTCAACATAATCCTCAAAATCTGAACCACAGGAATAGTGTAACAAAAAGAAATAAAAGGCATCCAAATCTATTAGGAAGATATAAATGTTCACTCTTCACAGATGACATGAGACTATATATATAGAAAGCCTGAATGATTCCACTCAGAAAGGATTACTGAATTCAGTAAAGTTGTAGGATACAAAAATCAATGTACAGAAATCTGTTGCATGTCTTCTACACACTAATAAGTAGCAGAAAGAGAAATTTTTTAAAAATCCCATTTACGGGGACGCCTGGGTGGCTCAGTTGGTTAAGCAGCTGCCTTCGGCTCAGGTCATGATCCCAGAGTCCTGGGATCGAGTCCCGCATAGGGCTCGTTGCTCGGCAAAGACCCTGCTTCTCCCTCTGCCTCTGACTGCCGCTCTGCCTGCTTGTGCTCTCTCTCTCTCTCTCTCTCTCTCTCTCTCTCTCTCAAATGAATAAATAAATAAAATCTTTTAAAAAAAATCCCATATACGATTATATCAAAAATAATACAATACCTAGGAAAAAAATTAATCAAGGAAGTGAAAGACCTATACTATGAAAACTATAAAACACTGGTGAAAAAAAATTGAAGAGGACACAAAGAAATGGAAAGACAGTCCATGCTCATGGATTGGAGGAATACTGTTAAACTGTCTATACTACCAAAACAATCTACACATTTAATGTAATCCCTATCAAAATACCACCAGTATTTTTCACAGAACTAGAACAAATCCTAAAGTTCGTATGGAACCACAAAAGACCCTAAATAGCCTAAGCAATCTTGAAAAGAGAAACAAAGCTGGAGGTATCACAATTCCAGATTTCAAGTTATATTACATAGCTGTAGTAATCAAAACAGTATGGTTACTGGCTCCAAAACAGACATACAGATCAACGGAACAGAATAGAAAGACCAGAAATAAACCCACAATTATATGGTCAAGTAATCTTCGACAAAGCAGGAAAAAATATCTAATGGGAAAAAGTCTCTACAACAAATGATGTTGGGAAAACTAAACAACTACATCCAAAAGAATGAAAGTGAACCACTTTCTTACACCACAGACAAAAACCCAAAATGAATTAAAGACCTAATGTGAGACCTGAAACCATAAAAATCCTAGAAAAGAGCACAGGCAGTATTCTCTCTGACATCAGCCATAGCAACATCTTTCTAGATAGGTCTCCTGATGCAAGGAAACAAAAGCAAAAATAAAATATTGGAACTACAGCAAAATAAAAGGCTTCTGCACAGAAAAGGAAACAATCAGCAAAACCAAAAGACAACCTATTGAATGAGAGAAGATTATTGCTAATGACATACCCAGTAAAGGGATAGTATCCAAGATACATAAAAAACTTATAAAACTCAACACCCAAAAAAACAAAAAATGGGCAGAAGACATGAATAGACATTTCTCTAAAGACATACAGATGGCCAACAGACACATGAAAAGATGCTCAACATCACTTATCAGGGAAATGCTAATCAAAACCACAATGAGTTAACACCTTACACCTGTCGGAATGGCTAAAATCAAACACACAAGAAACAAGTGTTGACGAGGATGTATAGAAAAAGGAACCCTTGGACACTGTTGGTGGGAATGCAAAATGGTGCAGCCATTGTGGAATACAGTACAGACGTTCCTCAAAAATTTAAAAATAGAATTCCCATATGATCCAGTCACTGCACTACTGGACATTTACTCAAAGAATTAGAAAACACTAATTTGAAGGGATACATGCACCCCTATGTTTACTGCAGCATTACCTAGAATAGCCAAGATATGGAAGCAGCCCAAGCGGCCACAGACAGATGGAGAATAAAGAAGATGTAGAATACATAGGCAATGAAGTATTATTCAACCATAAAAAGAATGAAATCTTGCCACTTGCAACAACATGGATGGATCTAGAGACTATAATGCTAAACGAAATAAGCCAGTCAGAGAAAGACCAATCCACGATTTCACTCACATGTAGAATTCAACAAAGGGGGAAAAAGACAAAAAAAAAAAAAAAACCCTTAAANCCAGAAGGGAGGTGGGGGTGGAGGAAAGGAAGGGGATGGGTGAACTAAGTGAAGGGATTAGGAGTACACTTATCACAATGAGCACTGAATAATTTATGAAACTTTGAATCACTACATTGTACACTTGAAATTAACACTGTATATTAACTAGATTTTTTTTTTTTAAGATTTGAGAGGGAAGGGGGAGAGGAAGCACATAAAGGGAGGGTCAGAGGGAGAAGCAGATTCCCTGATTAGCAGGAAGCCAAACACAGGGCTCAATTCCAGGACACCGAGGCACCTAGAATTTAAACTAGAATTTAAACCAGAATTTAAAATTTTTAAGTTTTCTTAAATTATTGCTCTCTTAAGACATTGTATATACTTTTAGCTTTAAAATAAACTGCCCACACCAACAGACACATGAACAAATGCTCAACATCACTCAGCATCAGGGAAATACAAATCAAAACCCCAATGAGATAACACCTCACACCAGTCAGAATGGCTAAAATTAACAAGTCAGGAAATGACGGATGTTGACGAGGATGCAGAGAAAGAGGAACTGTCCTACGGTGTTGGTGGAAATGCAAGCTGGTGCAGCCGCTCTGGAAAACAGTATGGAGGTTCCTCAAAAATTTGAAAATAGAGCTACCCTATGACCCAGCAATTGCACTACTAGGTATTTACCCTAAAGATACAAATGTAGTGATTCAAATGGGCATGTGCACCCAAATGTTTATAGCAGCAATGTCCACAATAGCCAGACTATGGAAAGAGCCCAGACGTCCATCAACAGATGAATGGATTAAGAAGATGTGGTGTATATATACAATGGAATACTATGCAGCCACCAAAAGAAAGGAAATCTTGCCATTTGCAACAACATGGATGGAACTAGACAGTATTATGCTAAGTGAAATAAGTTCATCAGAGAAAGACAATTATATGATCTCTCTGATATGAGGAATTTGAGAGGCAGAGTGGGAGGGGGGGTTGTGGCGGGTAGGGAGGGAAAAAATGAAACAAGATGGGGTCGGGAAAGAGACACACCATAAGAGACCTTAATCTCACAAAACAAACTGGGGGTTACTGGGGGGTGAGGGGGTAGGGGTAGGGTGGCTGGGTTAAGGACACTGGGGAGGGTTTGTGCCATGGTGAGCGCTGTGAAATATGTAAGACCTGTACCCTTGGGGCAAATAATACATTATATGATAATTTAAAAAAAGAAAAGAGGGCGCCTGGGTGGCTCAGTGGGTTAAAGCCTCTGCTTTCGGCTCAGGTCATGATCTCAGGGTCCTGGGATCGAGGCCCGCATCGGGCTCCCTGCTCAGTGGGGAGCCTGCTTCCCCCTCTCTCTCTCTGCCTGCCTCTCTGCCTCCTTGTGATCTCTCTCCCTCTGTGAAATAAATAAATAAAATCTTTAAAAAAAAAAAAAGAAAAAAAGAAAAGAGAAAAAAAGAAATAAAAATTAACCGCCTACAAAACAAGGATTCTATGTTTTGCCAGAAAAATTACCTATGTTTATATCAAATCTTTGATTTACCTTTAAAAAAAAAGACTCGATATTCTACAAAGCTAAATTTGGTTACAGATATTGGACCTGCTGTATTTGTCTTTGATATCTTTGTCACTTTAAGTGAATAATTAAACACTGTTTCATACTGAAAACAAAAGCCAAATTCACAGAAAAAGATTATATTTGTGTTTACCAGAGGCAGGAGGTGGGGCAAGGGAGGATTGGATACAGGCTATTAAAAATTACAAACTCCATTCTAAGATAAGTCAATATTAGGGATGTAATGTACAACATGATCATTATAGTTAACACTGCCATATGGTATTTACAAAAGAGAATAAACTCTAAGGGTTCTCAAAACAAGGAAAAAAATTTTTTTTTCATTTTTATCAGATAATGGATATTAACTAAGCTTTCTGTGATGATCATTTCATAATACACGTAAGTCAAATCATTGTGCTATACACCATAGAGTTATACAATGCTAAATATCAATCATATCTCAATTAAGAAAAAAAAAAAGGAGGCATCCCTGGGTGGCTCAGTCAGTTAAGAGTCAGCCTTCAGCTCAGGTCAGGATCCCAGAGTCCTAGGATCAAGCCCCCGAGTCAGGCTCCCTGCTCAGCAGAGAGCCTGCTTCTCCCTCTGCCTGCCACTCCCCATCCTTGGACGCGCTCTCTTTCTGACAAATAAATAAGTCTTTAAAAAAAAGAAGAAGAAGAAGAGGAAGAAGAAGAAAAGAAGAGGAAGAAGAAGAAAAGAAGAAGAGGAGGAGGAGGAAGAAGAAGAAAAGAAGAAGAGGAGGAGGAGGAAGAAGAAGAAGAAGAGGAAGGAGGAGGTAGAAGAGGAAGGAGGAGGAGAAGAAAATAGGATCATCATAATCAAGTGGGATTTATTCCAAAGATGCAGGAATTATTCAACTTTATCAATTGATGTGACCTTCCATATTAACTAAATGAAGGATAAAAGTTGTATCATCTCAATAGATGCAGCAACATTTAACATCCATTTATGATAAAAAAAAAATTCCAACCAAGTGGGTATAAAGGTAACATACTTCAACATAGTCAAGGCCACATACTACATATCTACAACTAACATCATACACAATGCTGAAAAGCTGAAAGCTTTTCCTCCAAGATCAGGAACAAAACAAAGATGCTCACTCTCACTTTTATTTCAGCATAGTATTAGAAATCTTAGCTAGAGAAATTAGATAACATCAACAAAAAAAGGCCTCCAAATCAGAAAGTATAAGTAAAACTGTCACAGGCGCCTAGGTGGCTCAGTGGGTTAAAGCCTCTGCCTTCAGCTAAGGTCATGATCTCAGGGTCCTGGGATCGAGGCCCGCATCGGGCTCTCTGCTTGTCAGGGAGCCTGCTTCACCCTCTCCCTCTGCCTGCCTCTCTGCCTACTTACGATCTCTCTCTCTCTCTCTCTCTGTGTCAAATAAATAAATCTTTTTAAAAAACAAAAAGAAGTAAAACTGTCACTACTTGCAGATGACATATGTAGAAAACCCTAAGACTCAACAAGAAGAAAAAAAAATTAGATCAATGAATTCAGTAAAGTTGCAGAATACAAACTGAACAAGTAAATAAAATCTTCAAAAAAGGGGGACACCTGGGTGGCTCAGTTGGTTGGGCAGCTGCCTTTGGCTCAGGTCGTGATCCCAGGTTCCTGGGATCGAGTCCTGCATCGGGCTCCTTGATAGGCAGGGAGCCTGCTTCTCCCTCTGCCTGCCACTCTGCCTGCTTGTGCTCTGACAAATAGATAAATAAAATCTTTAAAAAAAAAAAAAAAGGGATGCCTGAGTGGTTCAGGTCCTGATTCAAGTCCCACATGGGGCTCCCTGCTCAGTGGGGAGCCTGCTTCTCCCTCTCCCTCTGTCTGCCACTCCCTCTGCTTGTGCTCTCCCTCCCTCTCTTAAAAAAAAATGAACATATAAAAATCTTATGTTTATATACACTGAAAATGAACTAGCAGAAAGAGAAATTAAGAAGATAATCTTGTTTACAATTCCATCAGAAAGAATACCTAAGAATAAATTTAACTAAGGAAGTGCAAGACCTATACTCTGCAAACTGTAAGACCCTTATTAAAGGGGCGCCTGGGTGGCTCATGATCTCAGGGTCCTGGGATCGAGCCCCACATTGGGCTCCCTGATCAGCAGGGAGCCTGCTTCCTCCTCTCTGCCTACTTGTGATCGATCGATCTGTGTCAAATAAAATCTTTAAGAAAAAAAAGACCCTTATTAAAGAAACTGAAGACCCCAGTGAATGGAAAGATATTCCCACTTAAGAGGTAGATGAATCTTTTTTTAAAGATTTTATTTATTTATTATTTATTTATTTATTTATTGAGAGAGAGAGAGAGAGAGAGAGAGAGAGTGAGTACATGTGCATGAGCACACAAGTGAGCTGGAGGAGAAGCAAAGGGAAAGGGAGAAAGAATTCCAAGCAGACTCCATGCCAAGCTCAGAACCTGACATGGGGCTGGATCTCATGACCCTAAGATCATGACCTGAGAAGAAATCAAGAAAATCAAATCACTTAACCAAATGGACCACCCAGGTGCCCCTGGAAGAATATTCTTAAAAGAATATTCTCAAAATGTCCATACTGCCCAAAGCAATCTACACATTCAATGCAATCTCTACCCAAATTCCAATGGCATTTTTTACAGAAATAGAACAATCCTGAAACTGCATAAACCACAAAAGACCCCAAATAGCCAAAGCAATCTTATGAATAAAGTTGGATGAATAATTTCAGATTTCAAACTATATTATAAAGTTATAGTAATCAGAACTATGGCATTGGCATAAAAACAGACACAGACCAATGGAAAAGAATTGAGAACCCAAAAATAAATGCATGCATATATGGTTAATTTTAGGAAAGGGGGCTACAAGTATACAATGGGGAAAGTACAATCTCTTCATAAATTGGGAAATTTAATAAGTTGGGAAAACTGGACAGCCATATGCAAAAAAAAATGAAACTAGGGTTGCTATCCTATACCATACACAAAAATTATCTCAAAATGTATTAGAGGCTTAAATGTAAGACCTGAAACCATAAAACTTAGAAGGAAACAGGTGATAAACGTCTTGATGTTGGTCTTGACAATCATATTTTGGATTGGACACCAAAGTCAAAGGCAACCAAAGAAAAAAATGTAAACAAAGAAACAGACTACATCAAATTAAAACACTTCTGTATAGCAAAAGAAATCATGATCAAGGTGAAAAGGCAACCAACTGAAAGAAAATATTTGCAAATCGTATATATAAGGGGTTATTATCCAAAATATATAAAGAAGTCATATGACAACTTAGAAGCAATAAATCAATTAAAAAATGAGCAGGGAATTTGAATGAACATTCTTCCAAAGACAACATACAGATGGCCAACAGGCTCATAAAAAGATGCTCAACATCACTAATCAGGGAAATGCAGATTAAAACCACAGATATCACCTCACACCAGTCAGGATGGCTATTAAAACAACAACAACAACAACAAAAAGACAAGAAATAACTAGTGTTGGTAAAGATGTGGGAAAAAAAGGGACCCTTGTGCACCATTGGTGGGAATGGAAATTGGTACAACCACTATGGAAAACAGAATGGAGTTTCCTCAAAAAGTTAAAAATAGAACTATCCTTTGACCCAGCAATTCTGCTTCTGGGTATATATAAAAAGGAAATGAGAACACTATATCAAAGAGATAGATGCACTACCCCATGTTCACTGCAGCATTACATACAATAGCTGAGACATGGAAATAACCTAATTGTCTACTGATGGATGAATGGATAAAGAATATGTGAATGAGAGATGATCATTAATATATATAGTTATTAAAATTATAAATAGAATATTCCACTGTATTTATGTATATATACATATATATATGCATGCACACACACACACACATAATGGAATATTATTTAGCCATAAAGAAGGCAATCTCACCATTTGCAACAACCTAGATACACTCTGGGGGTATTATGTTAACTAAAAATAAGACAAACATATGATCATACATACAGAATCTAAAGGAAAAAAAACTGAACTAGAGAACAGACTGGTGGTTCAGAGCAAGGATTAGCAGCTCTTCTGTCACTCCCACCCCCTCCAAATGTGGGGGAAAATACATTTTTAGGCTGCAGAGGTGGGGACTGGGTGAAGAGGGAAAAGGTATCAAAAGTTACAAATTTTATTATAAAATAAGTCCTGGGAATGTAAGGCACAGCGTGGTACCTACAGGACTGCATTGTAGATCTAAAGTTGAAAATAATACTGTACTGGATATGTGAAAGTTGCTTAATCTTAAAAATTCTCATTACAAGAAAAACTGTTAACCATGTATGGTGATAGAGGTTAACTAGACTTACCGTGGCAATCATTTCACAATATATACAAATACCAAATCACTATGTTATACATCCAAAACTTAGGTATTGTTTTGTCAATTATCTCAAAAAAAAAAACTATGACACAATATGGATATGATAAGCTAAAACTAGGAATTCACCAAGTGGATTCATCAAGTACCTGTAAATAGATAGCAGAGCCCAACATTTGGCAGCTAAAAAATAATATGAAGGTTTTTTGGTTTTTGTTTTTTTTAAAGACTTTATTTATTTGACAGGGCATACTCAAAAGCACAAGCAGGGGGAGAGGGAGAAGTAGGCTCCCCACTGAGCAAAAAGCACCAAGCGCATCTCGATCCCAGGACTCTGGGATCATGACCTGAACTGAAGGCAGACTTAACTGACTGGGCCACTCAGGCACCCCTAACATGAAGTTTCTTTTTAACATTTTTGAATGTCTGTAAGTTTCATCATTGGACTCAAGATGCTCTTTCCAGGTAGTATTAAAAATTAAACTTAAAAACGCAGCCTAGGGGCACCTGGGTGGCTTAGTAAGTTGGGTGTCCAACTCTTGATTTCAGCTCAGGTCTTGGTCTCAGGGTCATGAGTTCAAGCCACACAATGGGCTCCATGCTGGGTGTGGAACCTACTTAAAAAAAATAAATAAAATAAAAATGCATCTCTCCCTACATTGAAGAGGAGAGGGGGTGACAGAAAAGCTGCTAAGCTCTGCTCGGAGTCCTAGAATAAAATAAAACGAGCCGAGGAGGATTCTCAGGCTGACCACTTTTCAGTGACCTTGTTTTGAAAATGACTTCATCTTCCATCTCCTTTTGGCAGCAGCTAATAGGACGTCAGAGCAGTATTTGGGGAAGAAGATTGCCTAGTCACAAGAGATTAGGTGGATTCACAGAATGAGGTGACAAAACCGACATTCATGACGCACAGGCTCTTTATCATACATCCTTTTGTGTAAGACCAAAGTAACGCTGCCTTCAGGTTCTGCTCTCCCTGCTTCACCAGTGAGCGAGAAAAACTTGAATCCCACAGGTAGGAAATAGGAGAGGGGTGACCTGAACCAGGTTTGACTGAGAACAACGCTCGTGTCCTTTCCAATATTACACCATACTTTGCACAAGCCCTTGATAAAGGTCTCTTGTTGGCTGCCTTCCTACATATAGGGGGTCTTGTGCAAGAGACCGGAGCTCATGGGATTAAGGAAAGCTGCCGAGCTAATTAGTCCAAGACTGAAACCAGACCTTGTGTAAGCGCTGGAGTAAAGCCAAGGCAACTATTAGGGGGAAATAATGGGAACAGCTTTTATAGAGCGGTGGCTGTGGGCCAGAGGTTTTACACATTTATCCCCACTCCTCGCAAAAATTCTGCATGGCTGGGATCGTTATCTACAGATTATAGCTGAAGAACCTGAATCTTGGAGAAGTGAGGTCATTACCCGGGGGTTCCACAGCTAGTAAACTGCTGAGCTGGGATTGAAACCTAGGCCTGCTATCCCACCTTTGGCCTCAAGAACAATGATCTTGGGGCACCTGGGTGGCTCAGTGGGTTAAGCCTCTGCCTTCAGCTCAGGTCATGATCTCAGAGTCCTGGGATCAAGGCCCGCATCAGGCTCTCTGCTCAGCAGGGAGCCTGCTTCCTCCTCTCTCTCTGCCTGCCTCTCTGCCTACTTGTGATCTCTCTCTCTGTGTCAAATAAATAAATAAAATCTGAAAGAAAGAAAGAAAGAAAGAAAGAAAGAAAGAAAGAAAGAAAGAAAGAAAGAAAGAAGGAAGGAAGGAAAGAAAGAAACCACAGTATCACCCCTGGCAAGAATTCACCAGGAGAAATAAATTATGTGAATTTGTAAAAACACCACCATGAAGATATGGATTAATCCTAGAAACAGCATCTAATCTGTATCAATATCCTGGTGCTACCATAACAAAGTACCACAGACTGGTTTAAACCAAGAGAAATCTCTTCTCTCCACAGTTCAAGAGGTCAGAAGTGCGAAATAAAGGCATCAGCAAAACTGATTCTACTGGGGCCTAAAATTCCCTGCCTCTCATCTAACTTCTGATGTTTGCGCACAACCTTTGGCATTCCTTGGCTTGTAGACATATCCCTCCAATCTCTGCCTACCTCTGCCTCTACCCTGTGTGTCCGTGTGCCCTTTTCTGTCTCTTATTGAAAGACACCTCCATTTTGACCTCAAACTTTCTAATTGATTAAGTTCTGTCCAGCTCATCTCTTAAGTCAGGCAAAAGATCCTGTAGGCAAAGCATCTCATGACAGGAACAAGCAACCGAAATTACCCTATCAAGTAATAATAACTGCCCTGACCCAGCAAGCCCGGGCCAGTGATTGACCCCAAGATAATGATCTACCTGCCCTTTACTGCCCACCGCCATGTACCCACTGACCTTTGTCCCGCATTCTCCTTATATAAACCTAGGAGCATTTACAGCACTATGGAGACAATCTTTGAGACATTAGTTCACTGTCTTCCCAGTTGGGCCTCACTGAAATAAATTCTTGTTTGGCTACCACTCATCTCTCTCGTTTGGATTTTGTTAGTGGCAAATGGCCAAACCTGGTCTGTTTGGGACCCCTGAAGCCAGCTGCTCTTGCAACCCTGGGCCCCAACTATATTTTAAGGACACTCTCCTTTGGATTTAAGGCCCATGCTAATCCAGTAGGCTCTCATCTCAATCCTTGCCTTAGTTACATCTGCAAAGACTCCAACTCCAAATAAGGTTCTGGGTGGACATGAACTTTGGGGGAGACACTCTTCAACCCTATATAGTCTAATATCTTTATTTATAGCTGAGAAAGCTCAAGTTTTACCAAGGGAAATGACTAACGCAAGGCCATACAGCTTCACATGCATAACCAATGCTGGAGGGAGGAGAAGCATGGACACTGATTTTCATGCGTGGACAGGTCTTTGTCGGTCAAGATGAATAAGCCCATCCTGCACGAAGACAACCAGAGGGAGTCTGCTCAGAACATGTTCTATAATTTCAACCCCCTATTTCTCCCTCCCAGGAAAGACAGGAAGGCATCTCAGTCCACAGAAAAACCACCGAAGCCAGAGAGAGAAACCGCAGAGCCAGCAGTGCATCAGAGCCAGTTCCTTTACCAGATACAGAGAAGCCACCACCTCCAATTTCCTCCCCTACAATTTCCTCCTCTCAAAGTTTCAAAACTCTGCCATAATATTCATTAGAGAAGTGGCAGCCCTGGACCACAAGTTTACGACATGCTTCTCCGCAGCGTCCCCGGTTCTTAGGGCCAGGTGTGGCCACTGGGGACGTAAGGGACAACTGGATCCTGTAGCTGTTGCCCCCTGGTTTTCTGTCTAATGATATACACAGCTTTGTGAAACTCAAGCCGCACCACTGTCTCAGTAGGGCTGCATTTTTTTTCAAAACCCAACTTTCCGTCAAGGGCACAGAGCATCTGTTTTAAGTCAGGAGCCAGGCCGAGCCTGGCTCACACGTGGAGTAATGGCTCAGAAGCCGCAGCCACGGCACTTAAAACCCAGTGCCCCAAGATTATTGGCCTCTAAACCAAAATCAGCAGCTGAGACCGGATGAGAAATTATTGGCATTTTTTTCCCAACACAATTTACTTCCCACCCCACCCTCTGACCTTTGCTTTCTCTGGCCTAAATCCTGGAAAATGGAGTTTGGAAATGCCTGGGGGACTTCTTGGGTGGGCTCCAGTGCTTCAGGGAGAAGAGACAGGACTGAAAGGTACAAGAGGGATGAGGAAAGAAGCCAGACACAAAAGGTCACATATTGTGCAATTTCGTTTTTAAGAAATGTGCAGAACAGGTAAATCCACAGAGAAAGGAAGCAGGTCGGTGGTTGCCAGGGTCTTTCGGGAGTGACTATGTAAACTGGGGAGTCCCTTTTGAGAATGATGAAAATGTTTCAGAACTGGAGAGAGGTGATGGTTGCACAATAGTGTGCACGTACTAAAGGACACTGAGTTGGTTACTTCCAAGTTGTTTACTTGCAAGTGGTTACTTCTCTGTTCTGTGAATTTCACCTCAATTTAAAAAACATTCAGGGGTGCCTCCATCCTTCAGTTGGTTACCAGTCAGACTCTTGGTTTCAACTCAGGCCATGATCTCAGGGTCATGAGGCTGAACCCCACATTGGGCTCTGTGTTCTGCTCAGTGCAGTTTGCTTCTCCCTCTCCCTCTTCTCTTACCCCCACCCCCACACTCATGTTCTCTCTCTCTCTCTCTCTCTCTCTCAAATAAATAAATAAACAAATAAACAAACATTCAAAACAGAAGGGAGCACAGGTATGGGAGGAGGAGGAGGAGGAGGAAGGAAGCCCTGCCACTGAGAACAGCCCGCCTCCAGAACAGCCCAGACCAAGTGTCAGCTAACCCCTCCCTTTCCAGCGCAGAGCAGCTGGCTGAGTCCCTGCCGCAGTTTCCCTAGGAACATCAGCAGAGAAACTGTAGCCTGGGCCAGCCGGTCCGTCCCCTAAAGCTACAGAGTTGTGTCTCTTCAGTGCAGCCTCTCAATCATGGGCTCTTTTCTCCAATAGATAATGTTTTTAGAGAGAGAGGAGAGCCCCTACCTTTTTCATGAGCTTAAAATGAAATAAAGTGGAATGACGTACAGTGGGGAAAAAACTTTTTTTTTTTAAGTTAGGACTCTGCTTAGCTTCTCAGAAGTGCATAGAATGTACACTGTCTTTCCTAAACTGAACCGAATTCCTGTTTTAAGCCCCAGTCCGGTAGCACTAGGCAAAATCTTTATTTCAGTTCAGTCCCTTTCTCCAGAATCATCCCTGAGTTCTAGATATCTCTCGGGATCCTCTGAAGGTGTCCGCCCCTTGCTGTTGCCATGTATTCCTGCGAGCTGCCAAAATGCCCCCATACTCTGGACCTCTGGACACCTTTCCTGACTGCTTTTGCCCTATAGGTATTCTCCCACGTTTGCAGGTTCTCTATGCCACTTCGCTGTTCTCCACCAATGTCTGGGAACACTTGGTGGCCCCTCTGCCATGCTGGGGCCAAGCATGATAAGAAATGAGGTGGAGCTAAGGCTGTTCACCCACCTGCTTGCTACTCTGAGACACACCAAAGAGGCATTTGATTGCTGCCCCCCTGCACAGGGCTTTGGGAGCTCTTCAAGGCTGACTCAGTCATGGTATCCAGCAGCTGTTTCTACCCCTTTCATGCCATGGGATGGCATCTGTAATATCCCTAGGGTTACACCCCATCCCCGGGTGCTGCCTGCACAAGTGGACATGGGTCCCCTCTCCTCTGGAATTTCCCAAACCTAAATGTACCAGAAGTCACTGAATTATACAATTTAAAATGATTAAAATGGGAATTTTCTTTGATATGAAGTTTACCTCAATACAAAGAATCTTTCCGGACATGCTTGGGTTCCGGAATTAAGATCCCTTCGTGTCTGGTTGGAGAGCTCAGAGAAGGCACCTGTCACTGGAACAGGGTTTGGGCGAAGATGTCATCTCCTAGCCTTTGCCCTTTACAGGCACTTGCAGTAAGCTTATTTAACTCCACCTCTGTCCCTTTAAAATTCTAGATACATCTGGTTTAGACCCTCCAGCTCTTGATAAGACCCACCTGGAACAACAACAACAACAACAACAACAAAAATCGAAGGTGTGGGACTTTGCTTATTTCCAAACAACTGTGAATGTCTACAGTTGGAAGCACAGACTTTTAGCCCAAAAAACCCCAACAGGAGTCACCCACCTACTGTCTGGAAAAGAGATTCTTCTAGCCTTGTCTCTCTCCTTTAAGCCCTCTATGAAGGAACACATCAATCTCTTTAATAGTAGTGACTACCTTTGGTTATGATAATATGCTAGATCTGGTGCTAAGCACTTCATATAATTCTCACTCTCCCAAAACACTATGAAAGCGATATTATCCTTCCCATTCTGCAGATAAGAATATATAGACCCAACAGGGAGACCATCTTGTGTAAGCTCATGCAGCTGATAGGTGGCCAGGTTATTTGCCTCCATAGTCCCTGCTCTTAACCATTGCATCACACTGCCTCTTTCCAGTTAGTCCTCTTGAGTGGCCCCTCAGGACTTTGTGCCCTCGTTTCTCTGGCTGCTTGGTTCTCCCTTATTCACTGGTGTTGAGATTATAGGAAGAAAAGGGAGCAAGAGATTCTGGTTCTGGTAATAGCAGAATAGCCTGTATCAAACTAACCCTCTCACATAACAATTATAAACTCTGTATAAAATATTTCTAAAAAACAATTACCTTAAGGCACTGGACAGCCACCAAAGCAGGCAGAAACTAAGGGGATCCAACCCTTGAGAGAAATGAAGCACACTGAGTAAGATCTTCCCCTAAAGGCACATCACTTTAATTTACACTGTGTGTAGGACTGGAGTGACTGGAAATGGAGAAGTGAAATCCAGCAAATGATAAAAGCACAAAAGAGACCTCCTTTTAAAATCAGTGTGCCAGCAAGCCTGGGTGGGTCAGTCATTAAGCATCTGCCTTCGACTCAGGTCATGATCCCAGGATCCTGGAATCGAGTCCTGCATCGGGCTGCCTGCTCAGCAGGAAGCCTGCGTCTCCCTCTCCCACTCCCATTCCCCGTGCTTGTGTTCCATCTCTCACTGTGTCTCTCTCTGTCAAATAAATAAATAAAATCTTTTAAAAATAAATTAATAAATAAAAATAAAAAATTAAATTGGTGTGCCAATTCTCTTCTACTACTTGGCTGAGTGCTCATAGTTTCTACACAGGGTAAGACCCAGAGGGAAGCAACTGCAGGGAGATTACAAAGCTGACCAGTCAAAATCGGTCACGTTAGAGAAGCTTGGTAAGCACGTGACCTTTCCACTGGTTCTCCTTCAGGACCGTGCGTTAGGAGCAAGGACCACGTCCTAGGACTAAAGTCTACACCCAGGGACTAGGATAGAACTGCAAGAGACAACTCTAATAAAGGCTGAAACTACACTTCCACAGGATTAAGGTGATCTGTCACCAAGTAAACCAGCCACAGGGACAAAACCCAATACTCTTCAGAGAAAGATAACAGAATCAAGAGACTCTGGAGTGTATTACATAAAATAAGCACACAATAAAAATTAACGGGCATACAAAGAACCCAGAAGGTGAATCGGATATTGGAATTAGCAGACAAGGATCTTGAAATTAAATATAATAGACATGTTTAAAATATTTTATAGGAAAAGATGAATGTAATAGCTGGAGAGTTGGTGAATTTCAAGATAGGCAAGAAAATTCTAAAAAGTAAGCCAAATGTCAACTCAAAAACCAAAAGTACAATATTTGAAATAAAAAAAATTCCCTAGCTAAGATAACAGCATACTGCATACTCTAAAAGTAGAAGTGAAAGTAAAGATACATCAGTAGAAATTATCCAAACGGAACCACAGAGGGAAGAAATATTTATCAAAGATGAACAAAGTTTCAACGGGAAACATTAAGTAATCTGACATGCATTGGAATTCTAGAAGAAAAGGAAAGAGAAAACTAGGCAGAAAGCAAATATATGAAAACATAATGGCTGAAAAATTTGCAAATTCAGTAGGAAAAACTGGAATTTACAGATTTAAGAAATTCAGAAAACCCCAAACATGACAAATACACACTCCCCCACACAAAACCATGCCTAGGCACATCATAATCAAGTTACTGGTGACTAAAGACAAGGAGAAAATCTTTAATATAACCAGGAGGGGAAAAAAAAGACATATGACATAAACAGAAGAACAAATATAATTACAACTTACTGCTTTTCAGAAACAATGGAGGCCAGAAGACAGTGGGATGACATCTTTAAAATGCTTAGAGAAAGGGGGGGGGCACCTCTGCACCTCTGAAAAAACTACTCATACTTGAAAATTATGTTCTTTAAGCATCTGCTCTTAAGAGAGTTAAAGTTTAACGTTTTATCATTGATACAAAGGCAGCCCGGAGCTTTCAGTCTAAGGCCCAGCTCTGAAAGTACACTAGCTACGTGCTATTTCACCTCTCTGAACCAGAGTTCTCATATGTGAATAGAAATGATAATAGCATCTTCAGCTCCTAGAGGAACTAAATGAAATTGTAAATGTAAAGTACTTACCACAATGCCTAGCAGATACTGGGCTATAGACCACAGGGTGGACAGGGGATGGAAAAAATACAGATGATGGGGTCCATGCCTCCTAAAGCCTTTTCCAACTAACTAGGTGACCAAGCTCTATGGCCAAGGATATGCTGGATATGCTGAGGGACCCAGACTGTCATGAGCACCGCTATGAGACCAGGTGAACGGGACCACACCTGAGCTACCTGGACTGAGTGCAGGAAAGGTAGCTCCCTGGATTAATACTAGGGGCTGTTACTAAAAGAGGGGATGATGGAAGTGGGAAGGTAAAGAACAAACGTTTACCCTAGATGTTAAAGGTGGGTCACAGTTGTTCCTCAGGAACCTTGTACATAAGGAAACAATTTGGTATAGGAGACAGAATACAAGACACTAAACATGATGACAGAGGGATGCACAGGTATAAAGGGGTGAAAAGGGAGAAGAGAAAGGGGTGATTGGGGAAGACCTCTTAGAAAAACTATTCATTTGATGAAACAAGACGAAAGCAGAGAGGGAGACACATCATAAGAGACTCTTAATTTCAGGAAACAAACAGGGTTGCTGGAGGGGAGGGGGCTGGGAGGGATGGGTGGCTGGGTGATGGACATTGGGGAGGGTATGTGCTATGGTGAGTGCTTGAATTGTGGAGGACTGATGAATCAACAGACCCATACCCCTGAAACAAATAATACATTATATGTTAATGAAAGAAATAATATAAACAAGAGAAAAACTATTCATTTGAAATGAATATTCATGGAAAAGTAGAGGAGTCCACAAACAAAAAAGAGGAAAAAGATTTTTCAGGCAAGCCAAGAGAAGACACTGGAAGAGGTGAGGGTAGTTGAGGCTGTAAAGATAGAAGCAGGTCACGCCCTGCCTTGTGAGCTGTGATAAAGAATTGGACTTACTCTTCTCATAAGTAGCTTCCATTGCGTGTGGGTTGTTTTTTTGTTTTTGTTTTTGTTTTTGTTTTACCAAGACCCACAATCATAAGATCACTTTACATGACAACCTGGACCATAGGTGTACATACATGCATCATACATGTATGTGAACATATGCACATATAAATCTCAAATGTAACTACTCTGGAAAACTGGTAGTTTTAATAGTTATCATACATTTACCCCGTGACCCAGCGATTTTACTCCTATTAGAATGGCCAAAAAAAATAAGTAGAAATGAAAAGACATGTAAAGAATATTCATAGGAGCTTTGTTCATAATAGCCAAAAAGTGGAAACAACTCAAATGTCCATCAACAGGAGAAATGGATAAGGAAATTGTGGTGCATTCATGCAACAGAATACAATAATGACAACGGACTAACTACAGCTACATGCAATGTCACAAATGTATCTCAGACGTGTTGAGTAAAAGAAGCCAATCCCCAAAACAGGCAAAAAAACAAAAACAGAAACAAAAACAAACAAACCAAAAAACACCCTAATCGATGATTAAAGCAGTCAGAAAAGTAATTATCTAGCAGGGAAGGTGGGCCAGTTTCAACTGGAAAGGGGCATGAGGGAGCCTTCTGGGGCACCAGGTATGTTTCATGTCTTAGTCTAGGTGGTAGCTAAATAAGAGTGTGCATATATAAAAAAAAAAAAAAACATCAAGGGTGCCTGGGTGGCTCAGTCAGTTAAGCCGCTGCCTTCGGCTCAGGTCATGATCCCAGGATCCTGGGATCGAGCCCCGCATAGGGCTCCCTGCTCAGTGGAGAGCCTGCTTCTCCCTCTCCCTCTGCCTGTGGCTCTGCCTACTTGTCCTCTCTATCTCTCTGTCAAATAAATAAATAAAATCTTTTAAAAAAATAAAAAAAAAACCCATCAAGTTGCACACTTACTACTTGTGCACTTTACTGAATACGTTATACCTGTTGGGAAATGTCACTTAAAAAGATGTAACTGTCATGACCTGGGCACTTGGAGGGCTCCTCACCCCCTCCCCCTGGGCACTTGGAGGGCTCTTGGAGGGCTGTGAGCATGACCTGGACACTTGGAGGGCTTCTCACCCCCCTCCTCTGTCCTGAGAATGTGGGTTCCTCTTGCCTTTCCCACTCCCAGAGGCTGCTCCAAGGACATAGCCTTAAGATGGTGATGTGGTGTTGAGAACACCTGCATGGTACATGTGACTGAGCCTACTTAAGTCCTCTTTATAAGCTTTTAAGATTCGGAACACCTGGGTGGCTCAGTCGGTTAAGCATCTGCCTTTGGCTCAGGTCATGATCTCAGGGTCCTGGGATCAAGTCCCACATTGGGTTCCCTGCTCAGTGGGGAGTCTGTTTCTCCCTCTGCCTGTAGCTTCCCCTGCTTGTACTCTCTCTCTGACAAATAAATAAATGAAATCTCAAAAAAAAGGAAACTTTTAAGCTTTGAGGGATGGATTCGGGGGTCCATTCATCTTGCAGCTGCCCAAGACAAGCCTATGTAAGTTCCCTTTGCTTATTAAAACTGCCACCTACCAACCTGGAGCACCCTGCCCTTCAAGGGGTGGGGGGGCAGCAGATCAGATTAACTCAGGAAGCTCCCAAGAGAGTTGTGAACCCACAAAACCTCAATACAAAATTACATGCTTACATTTAAAATAATCTGAAATAAATGTTTCACAAAACAATACTTACATGTGACTGAGGCTGACATTTAATCTATTCAGTTTTTTTAATGCTGGTTGCAATTCACTAAATTGATTTCATAACTCACTAAAGGTCATATTCCATTATTTGAAAAGCATCGCTTTAAACACTAGGGAGCCACAGAGGGATCCCTCTTCAAGAAGAGGAGGGATGCGAATGGGCTAGCATTTCAGAAAGCACCCTCGGGAGCAGCATGGAAAGATGGGCTCAAGGTGTGAGACTTGAACTGGGGGGCCAGGTGAGGGCCCATTAGGTCTGAGGATGGTTGCCAGAGGAGAGCATCTTTCTTTGTCTTTCTTTCAGGTTGTGAGTTTTTGCACTCTGCCCTCTTCTCACCCAGCATCACACCTGGCCCCTGGTGCCCACAGAACTGATGCTCCCTTCTGCAGGCAGTGGCATCCCCTGAGCGACTAGCTGAGAGGAGCAGGCCCATTCTCCCCACCATCACAGCAAGCAAATGCATGTGTGGGGCAGAGGCTGCCCTCCCTCTTCGCAGCAAGCAGTGCTCACCCCTCATGTGCTATTAGGAGCCAGGTTCTAGGTAAAACTGATGAGGAAAGAAAACAATTTGTGTGTCCTGTTTTTTCCCCCAGACATCACGCAAGTCACTTTATGTGTGTTATCTCATCTCATTCCTACAACAACCCTTTAGAATAGATCTGATCATCTGCAAGGAGGAAGAAAGTGAGGCTCAGCAGGGAAGTCACACACACACACACACGCACACACGCACGCACACACGGGGTCACGCAGCTGTTAACTGCTAAAGCCACGCTTAGAATCCATGTAGGCCGACAGAAGGTGCAACCCTTTCTGAACAAAAGGCCTAATAATGTGAGCGGGGCTCATCTTGATTTGAGATGCTGGCTACAGAAGAGGAGCCTGGGTCATAACATGTGCCAGTGCCCCAGGGTTCTGTGAGAGTTTCCAGCGAGGGTGGAGAAAGCTCCAGGAAGCAGGCTTCTTTCTGCACGGTAATGGGATTTCATACTCTCTGTCTGAAGTGTGGTCAGCTATGACTTTTCCCCATCTTTCATCCTTGCTTCAGCTGGGCAGCCAGTTCTGCCATGAGCAGATCTCACAGCTCCTATGACCCAGCCCTGGGCAGCACTGCCAATGGCTCTGTTACCTCATCTCTCTGGTGGGGACGACAGGCCAGAGAACCAGTGATGGACAGCAGGATGTGCAGAGGTTCAAGGAAAGTGGAGGTCAGGAAGGGCCATGTCCCTGGCTGCAAGGCCCTGACTGGCCCAACAACGTGTCTCTATTTCTACATGAGTATCACAAGATGTGGGGAAGCTGCTGAAATGCCTTGGCTGAGGCACATGTTTCCTTCTAGTCACCTCTGGAGAATTCTGGAGGCAGAGGCGATTCTAGCTGGAAATGTTGAGGCCACTAGAAGCTGGAGCTCTCTGAAGGAGAAACTCAGTATAATGAGTATCTCCCAACAGCCCTCGTTGCTGGGCCTACAGAAAATAAACTTCCAGTTCCCACACAGGCATGCATGCGTATGCACGTACACACACACACGCATGCACACACACACCAGCCAACCCAATCACTGCTGTCTCTGTCTTGGACAGCATCCTTTGGGTCTCTTTGCCAGCTGCCTTGGTGGAAGCCGATGCCACTCTCGTGGTGGCCTTGACTCCTCAGGCAGCCTCTAGCCAACTTCTTGCTTTCAGTTTTAGAAAGGAATAGTTATCTGTTCCACATCACCCTCTGAACTCCAGGGGATACTTATCAGTCTTACAGTGGTTCTCAGGGAGCCCCCGCCCTTCGCTTCAGATATGTGTGGGCAGGGATTCCTGCTCTTAGTCAATGTCTCTCCATCATCTACATGCCTCTTTATACTCCGAAAGCAGCAATGGGACCAGATCTTTTTGATCCCCATTTAACATGTTCTGCATAGCTGGTCTAACTTCTCCTTTTAGAAATGAGAGGTTATTAACACCTTTTGTTCTCAGCTTCATGAATATTTAAGATCAACATAAGCATAATATTAGAAAATCAAGAATTCTGGGGCACCTGGGATGCTTAGTTGGTTAAGTGTCTGACTCTTGATTTTGGCTCAGGTTGTGATGTTATGGCTCCATGCTCAGCCTCTCTCCCTCTGCCTCTCCCCCTACTCGTGCACACACTTTCTCTCAAATAAATAAATCTTTTTTTTTTAAATCAAGCATATTGTACACCCCTCACCTACCTTTCTTTCTTTTTAGCCCTTCTGCATATAGTGGATGAATTCTAGACCACCCAAACACATGTGCATATCCTCACACATGCATCCAAACACACACGCATTTCCCATACACATACAAATACAACAAGTAGCCAAAAACCGAGTCTAGTGGTTAAGGTGGTATCTCCACAAATATCATCTGGGCCCAAATTACCTGACATGTGTCAGCATGTGGAGATATCTGCCCTGCATGTAAGGTGAAGTTTTGAGGCTAGGATATACTCAGCCCCTTCCAGCTGCACGTCGATGTGTTCATTTCAGTATCAGATTATGGGAGGCCATCTGATTCCTTCATTTCTAAGCAATCAGGGGAACCTCATAATAGTCCCCTAATATTTATAATCAAATCATTCCAAAAAAGAAAATGTCAGTCCATGACCCCTGTGCCTGGGTCCCCCCAGGGGTCATCACTAGATCTGATCTTGTGTCAATGAGTCCAGGGATCATCTGAGCCAATAACCAGGCAAAATTAGATATTTTCAGTGAATGCCTTCCCCTGTTAGCAATGCACAGCTCTCAGTTCACAGCGCCCTACATACACCACCTCACTTTTTCCCAGTCTTGCAAAGAGCTCTGTGAGAAGAGAATATTACCCATCTCTGGGAAAGATAAGGATGCCCATTTCAAGCCTACTGATGTTCTTAATAAGCCAACTAAATACAATGGAAGAAACCCTGATTACTTTCCTCCCCTGGCCCATTTTCTCCCATTGCAAACCTACCTACACTGATACCCACTGATACCACTCCTCCCTTCCTGAAACACTGGGCAAGGATACAAGGCCCACCTGGACTTGGGACCCCATCACTCTACTTCCTCAGTACAAGTGCCCTTCATGGTTTATCCCGCCCTCCTCAAGTAGCTTCAACTGCTTGCTCTCTCGCTCTCTCTCTCTCTCTCTCTCTCTCTCTCCCCTAAACTTTCCTAGTCACTTGATTCATTTCCAGAATGATACAAAGTTAGGCTTAGAGAAGACAACTAGAAGGAGGTAGGAGGAAAGCGGTGAAGGAGAAGGGAAGAAGGAAGGAGAAAAGATGGGAAAGATGGAACTAGCTCTTTTCCCACAAGAAACAAACCCACTTGTGTTTCTTCTGACAGGACACTTCCTCTAGCCATTGCCTTAATCTCTGTCCTTCTTTTCATAGCCAAACATTTTGGGAGAAAGGTCTATACTTGTCTCTACTTGTTCATGTCCAATTTATTTCTTTTTTTTTTTAAAGACTTTATTTATTTATTTGACAGAGAGAGATCACAAGTAGGCAGAGAGAGAGGGAGAAGCAGACTCCCCGCTGAGCAGGGAGCCCGATGCGGGCCTCGATCCCAGGACCCTGAGATCATGACCTGAGCCGAAGGCAGAGGCTTCAACCCACTGAGCCACCCAGGTGCCCTCCAATTTATTTCTCAGCTGGCTTTAATCTGGCTTCTGTTCCCTCCTCTCCACTGAAACTGATCTAAGTTCACCAGGGAGCAATTCACTGAAAAATCCAATTGACTAAAAAAAAGATGGTTTCTCCAGAGTCTCTGGTTCTGAGGATGATCCCCTTCCTTCTCTTGAGACTCAACCTTCCCTTGGCCTCTGTGGCCTACCTTTTCCTAGGATATTTCATCCCTTTTCATCTCCTTTTCTTTCATTGTCCACTAACCCTTAAATGCCAGGACCCCTCCCTAAACCACCTTCATTCTTTACTCTATTCACTCCCATAGGGATATGACATTCAAATCCACAACACCAACCACCAGCCTGGGCTCCGCACTGATGCCTGCCCATACCCTGTCA
Organism: Ailurus styani; assembly: GCA_002007465.1. NCBI lineage: Eukaryota > Metazoa > Chordata > Mammalia > Carnivora > Ailuridae > Ailurus > Ailurus styani. The sequence continues at coordinate 6,706,619 of LNAC01000017.1, forward strand.
TAATAACATAAAAACAAAAACAATGGTTAACTGATACTATGTGCCAAAACAGCCCTCTGAAGCAGGTGCCATTATCAGCCATATTTCACAGATATGCAAACTTAAATAACTAGCCCAAGGTCACATGGTTATCAAGAGGATGCTTTAAAGTCCACATTCACAAGATACTTTATGTGGGAAACACAAAAGACTCCACCCCAAAATTGCTAGAACTCATACAGGAATTCAGCAAAGTGGCAAGATATAAAATCAATGTACAGAAATCAGTTGCATTTTGGGTGCATGGGTGGCTTAGTCAGTTAAGCATCTGACTTCGGCTCAGGTCATGATCCCAGGGTCCTGGGATTGAGCCCCGAATAGGGCTCCCTGATCAGCAGGGAGTCTATTCTCCCTCTCTCTCTGCCCCCAACTCGTGCTTGCTCGCTCTCTCTCTCTTTCTCAAATGAATAAATAAAATATTAAAAAAGAGAAAGAAATCAGTTGTATTTCTATACACTAACAATGAGGCAGAAAAAAGAGAAATCAAGGAATCAATCCTATTTACAATTGCACCAAAAACCATTAAGATACCTAGGAACAAATCTAACCAAAGAGGCAAAAAAATTATACTCAGAAAACTATAGAACATTCATGAAAGAAATTGAGAAAGACATAAAGAAATGGAAAAATGTTACATGCTCATGGATTATAAGTACAAATATTATTAAAATGTCTATGATACCTAGAGCAATCTATACATTCAATGCAATCCCTATCAAAATATCATCAACTTTTTTCACAGACCTGGAAAAAATGAAATTTCACGATAAATTTTTATGGAACAAGAAAAGACCACAAACAGCCAAAGCAATCTTGAAAAAGAAAACTAGAGCTGGAAGTATCACAATCCTGGACTTCAAGCTTATGACAAAGCTGTAATCATCAAGACAGTATGGTACTGGCATAAAAACAGACACACAGATCAATGGAACAGAATAAAAAACCCAGAAATGGACCCTAAACTCTGTGGCCAACTAGTCTGTGACAAAGCAGGAAAGACTAACCAATGGAAAAAAGACAGTCTCTTCAACAAATGGTGTTGGGAAAATTGCACAGCCACATGCCAAAGAATTAAACTGGACCCCTTTCTTACACCATATACAAAAACAGACTCAAAATGTATGAAAGAGCTTAATATGAGACAGGAATCTATCAAAATCCTAGAGAAGAATGCAGGCAGCAACCTCTTTCACTTTGGCCACAGCAACTTCTTGCAAGACATGTCTGCAAAGGCAAGAAAAACAAAAGCAAAAATGAACTATTGGGACTTCATCAAGATAAAAAGCTCTTGCACAGCAAAGGAAACAATCGACAAAACCAAAAGACAACCAACAGAATGGGAGAAGATATTTGCAAATGACATATGAGATAAAGGGGTACTATCCAATAATGAACTTCTCAAACTCAACACCCAAAGAACAAAAAATCCAATCAAGAAATGGGCAGAAGACATCCAAATGGCCAACAGACACATGGAAAAATGTTCATCATAACTTGGCATCAGGGAAATACAAATCAAAATCACAATGAGATACGACCTCACACCAGTCAGAATGGCTAAAATAACAAGTCAGGAAACAACAGATGTTGGCAAGGATGCAGAGAAAGGGGAACCCTCCTACGCTATTGGTGGGAATGCAAGCTGGTACAGCCACTCTGGAAAACAGTAATGGAGGCCCTCAAAAAGTTAAAAACAGAGCTACCCTATGACCCAGCAGTTGCATTACTAGGTATTTACCCTAAAGATACAAATATAGTTATCCAAAGGGGCACCCGCACCTGAATGTTTATAGCAGCAATGTCCACAATAGCCAAACTATGGAAAGAGCCCAGATGTCCATCGACAGATGAATGGACAAAGAAGATGTGGGATAGATAGATAGATAGATAGATACACATATATGTACAATGGAATACTACTTAGCCATCAAAAAATGAAATCTTGCCATTTGCAATGATGTGGATGGAACTAGAGGGTATTAGGCTGAATGAAATAAGTCAATCAGAAAAAGACAATTATCACACAATCTCACTCCTATGTGGAATTTAAGAAATAAAACAGAGGATCCATAGAGGAAGAGAGGAAAAAATGAAACAAGACAAAACCAGAGAGGGAGATAAACCATAAGAGACTCTTATCTCAGGAAACAAACTGAGGGTTGCTGGAGGGGAGCAGGAGTGGAGGGATGAGGTAACTGGATGATGGGCATTAAGGAGGGCATGTGATTTAATGAGTACTGCATATTATATAAGACTAATGAATCACAGACCTGTACCTCTGAAACTAATAATACATTATATATTAATTAATTGAATTTATTTTTTTATTTTAAAGATTTTATTTATTTATTTGACAGGGAGAGAGATCACAAGTAGGCAGACAGGCAGGCAGAGAGAGAGGGGGAAGCAGGTTCTCCGCTGAGCAGAGAGCCTGATGTGGGGCTCAATCCCAGGACTCTGGGATCATGATCTGAGCTGAAGGCAGAGGCTTAACACACTAAGCTACCCAGGTGCCCCAATTAATTGAATTTAAATAAAAATAAATAAATAGATAAATTTTTATTTGGGGGGAAAAAAACCACAATGACATACAACCACCACCTAAATTAATCATACGAAAAAAAGGTTGAGCACAAGATAGATACAAAAAAATACACGCTTATTCCTGTATATAAAATGCAAAAACTGACAACACACTACACAGCAATAAAAAAATATTTACTCTTTTAGAAGTCAAAATTGTGATTTACCTTAGTGACAGTGTGAGTAGTGATTGGTAATAGGCACAAGGGAAATTTCTTGAGTATTAGTAATGTTTTAGTTTTTTATTTTTCTAGTTATACTGGTGTGTTCATTTTCTGAAAATTCATTGAGCTGTATCTTATTATGTGTTTACATTTCTATATGTATACAAAATTTCAATTAAAAATTTTAAAACATTACACAGTAAGTGACTGAGGCAAGATTCAAACTCAGCCAGTCACATTTAAGAGAATGAATTCTAAATCTTCATTCTAGAATCAGAGTTACACCATTCTCTAGAACAGTTGAGGAAAAAGATCTAAGTATATTCCTAGGTTAGTCAGGGTTCTGTGAAAAATAGAACACTAGGATGTGTACTGAGAGAGAGAAAGAGGGAGAGAGCAATTTTTTTTTTTTAAGAAATTGGTTTGTGCAATTGAAGCTGGCATTGCCAAGTCCAAACTCCACAGAAAAGACCAACAAGCTGGAGACTAAGGGATGAATTGATGTTTTAGAAGGCAGTCTGGAGGCAGAATTCCCTCTCCCTCAGAGGACCTCTGACTTTTTTTCTTCAACTGATTGGATGAGGTTCACCCACATTATGTAGTGTAATCTGCTTTACTCAAAGCCTATTTGTTTTAAGTAAGCTCCATGCCCATTATGGGGCTTGAACTCACAACCCCAAGACAAAGACCTAAGCTGAGACCAAGAGTCATATGCTCAACTGACTTAGCCACCCTGGGGCCACAAGCCTATTGATTTAAATGCTAATCTCATCTAAAAAAATGCCTTCACAGAAACATTTAGACTGGCTTTTGACCAAATATCTGGGTACTATGGTCTGGCTAAGTTGACACATAAAATTAACCATAAGAACCCCAACAATTCGTTTTTTTTTTAAAGATTTTATTTATTTACTTACTTATTTGAGAGAGAGAGAGTGGGGGCGGGGGAGGGACAGGAAGACAAAAATGCCCCACTGAGCAGGGAGCCCAACACAGGATCCCAGGACCCTGGGATCATGACATGAGCTGAAGGCAGACACTTAATGGACTAAGTCACCTAGGCACCCCAATAATCAGAAACAGAAACAATTTTCAGAAACAGAAAATCAATTTTTTAAAATATTTTATTTACTTATTAGAGAGAAAGAGATAGCACAAGCAGGGGAGCAGCAGAGGGAGAGGGAGAAATAGGCTCCCCACTGAGCAGGGAGCCCAATGTGGGGCTCCATCCCAGGACCCTGGGATCATGACCTGAGCCGAAGGCAGACACTTAACCAACTGAGCCACCCAGGCATCCCAGAAAATCGATGCTTATGCCCTAAGTTCTTCAGATTTCTTATGGGTTCTCCCTCCAACTCGGTTGGTAATTAGTAAACATGGAGTGAACATCCCAAGAACCAAAGGGAAACAAAGTCCTTTCCAACATGATCCCTATGGTGTCCATAATTATCCAGCTATAGGATCCCAGAAAGCAAACCTAGCAGCATGCCACATTTTGCCAGGCCTCTTCATTGTCCCTATGCCAAAAGCCATCCCAGCAGAGACAGTATCAGTGACATGTGTAACAATGAAATAAAATGCCTTCATTCCTGAAATCATTTTCCAGAGAAATTGGGCGGAAGTCCAAACAACTTCGATCTCTCTCCCGAGTCTGAGGATCTGCTTTCCTCTCAGACAGGTTTCTGAGGAGGAGAAAACAACAGAGTGTGCTCCTTGACTGGAGAGAAGCCAAATGACTGACTGATGGATAGGGGAAGATGTGAAAGGAAGGTTGCCAGCCAGGGGTCAACTCTGTGATCCCATGAGGGCTCCAGAGTACCCCAGGGAAATCAGGTTACAACTAGACTCCTGTTGAGACCACATTCTTGCTGAGCTTTTTGCCACCTTGTCTGGCTTCCTCATTCCCCTTCTTTTCTGCACCCTCAAAAAATCATTTAAACAATGAACCCTATCTCAGGTTCTACTTCTAGGGAAACCAACCCCCAACCCCAAACAGTTGATTGGGAAAGTGTCCTAGGAAACAAAATGCCTGTTGCAGCAGTGCCATTGCTAAGACTTTCCCCTTCAGAGAACAGGCAGTGGTGAAGTTGAAGGGGAGCCTGTGGTGAAGTTGAAGGGGAGCACCAGTTGCTGCAGTCCCTCTGGCATCTGAGAGGTCTGGGACAAATGCTGACCAAAGAGACCACAGAACTGGCTGTGCTAAGATGTGCTGAAAATGACAGACTAATAAACATTTCAGAGGGCCTGACTGGCAGCATTTAGAGAGACCCTTATCTCCCACAGCTGGAGGGCTGACAGAGCTAAAGAGCAGGCAGCCCAGTTCTCTGCTAGGAACAGCCGTTTACACCAAAGACAAGGCCCTGACAAGGAAAGAGGGGATGCAGATTCTTGGGAGGGGCCATCTGAAGAGATAAACCCAGAAATACCTGAACCCCCTCTGGACTTACCCAAGTGTCCCCTGTTCCCTGGCTGGAAGATAAGCCCTCACTTCCACTCTACCTTGCTGACAAATGAGTCAGGTGCTGTATAAACAATGTTTGCCCTCCTAGTGATTTGCCCCACCTCCACTTCTGGCCACCAGACTGATCATGGGGGTAAAATCTTAGCATGGACCAACTCAGAAAGTTCTTGGCCTACAAGGAAAGAAAGGGATTATATTATCAGACCCAGCCAACATGAATAAGCCCAAACTGGGGGATGGAAGAATGTCTGTGGAGGATTAAAAAGGTGATGGATCAAGGAGGGTGAGATAGAAACTGGATAATGTAGAGTTTCATTGTTGAAGAGGGGTCCTCTCTCCGTGTCACAGGATGGCCCAGGGGATGTTTCCAATATGCTGCAGGGAGGCTCTTGAAAGACTGGAAAAAGCAATGAGCCACACAACCATGCAGAGATGCCAGACATGCCATTGCAAACTGGAGGGAAGGTCTGACAGGCTCAGAGCAGTGGGCATGGCTAGAATGGGCCTACCATATAAGACAGGAAAACCCACCAGCCGACGGTGTTCTGTGAGAAGGTCTGGAGGACTCTCCCTTTACCAGTGAGATAAGAAAGTATTGGTGAGGGCCACCTGGGTGGTTCAGTCAGTTAAGTGTCCACCTTTGGCTCAGATCATGATCCCTGGGTCCTGGGATCCAGTCCTGTGTTAGGCTCCTTGATCAACAGGGAGCCAGCTTCTCCCTCTCCCTCTGCAGCTCCCCCTGCTTGTAGTCTCTCTCCCTCTCTCTCTCTCTCTCTCTTTCTCTCTGACAAATAAATAAATAAAAATCCTTGCATCTGTTTTGCAGGGGAAATCTCTGCCTTCGGCTCAGGTCATGATCTCAGGGTCCTGGGATTGAGCCCCGCATCGGGCTCTCTGCTCAGCAGGGAGCCTGCTTCCTGCTCTCTCTTTCTGTCTGCCTCTCTGCCTACTTGTGATCTCTCTGCCAAATAAATAATAAAAAAATAAAATCTTTAAAAAAAAATAAGGATGAAGAGGGACTTGGAGCCTTGGCTCAGAGGCAGTGCCACCTCCCAGCACCTTCCCACCTCCTCTACCCCTAACACCCTTCCTTCTGCCCCACCTCTCCCTCCCTGCCCTGTCCAGTGACCGCAGCAGCCCTCTGCCCCCAGCAAGGGCCTGAGTGCAGACACAGGGAAAGGTGGGGCTGGGCAAGGGGGTGGCTGTCCCTGCCTCTGGCTGGCAATGCCACGGCACATTGGGCCAGCACTGTGGCAGGACCAAGTCTTTTCCCTGCCCCCAGTGAAGGTAGCTAAACATCCTAGCACAGAGGCTGAAGTAAGCTTAGGGTCTCCTTTCACTGTGGATCAGAATGGGTGACCTATGGGAAGGGGACATTCCTAAATGAACTTCCTCAGCCTGGATACAGCATGTCAGATGCTGGTGTATCTTACTGCCTTGCACACCCACCCTTCCAACCTTCCTGAATCTGGCTTGTGTTTGTGTCTTCTGACTAGCTTGAGGCACCTTCTAGGGATGAAGCACAAAAATACAAATCAATGTAATTTTGGTGATACTTGCATTTAAAATTGGCATTGTACAAATGAAAATAAATGGGAGTCTTCCAGTAGGTGGCGTGGGAGGAAAAAGAGGCTTGGGGGGCAGGGCCGGCCGGGTCCCCTTCTCTCCCAATGTGAGCAGTGTCCTGAGCCCTCGTCAGGGGAAGGCTGCCTAGAGAAGTGGAGCCAGTGGCCCGGCTGGGAACGTGAGGCAGTGTCGCGTCTTCTTGACCAGCGTGGTTCCTTGCGTGCTGGCGCCGCCACCTCTGACAATTCCCTGGAGCGACTGGAACAGTTTGATTCTTTACTCTCAGACTACAATATACTCTCTTTATCCAATATCCAACAGTACTCAGCAAGAAAAAGGGATCTATAGGCCTTGACACATTTAGAAACACTACTGACTTTTCGGCCTTGAAAAGGCAGTTTAGGGGTGCCTGGGTGGCTCAGTCATTAAGCATCTGCCTTTGGCTCAGGTCATGATCCCAGGGTCCTGGGATCAAGCCCCGTATCAGGCTCCCTGCTCGGTGGGAAGCCTGCTTCTCCCTCTCCCACTCACCCTGCTTGTCTTCCCTTTCTCACTGTCTCTGTCAAATAAATAAATAAAATCTTAAAAAAAAAAAAAAAAAAGAAAAGGCAGTTTATATATACCTGACATCAAGTACTGAACGCTTTTCCCAAAACCGCAAAGTCCTGGTGGTAGATGGTAAAGATGGAAGTGAGTACTGTCAAATGGCAGGACTTCTTCAGTGGACATGTGGTTGGTGAGGCTGACTACAGAGTTATAGCCCACATAAGAGATGATGATACGACTGTAAGAATCAACACCAATGGGGCAGACTATAATATACAGCCACTTTGGAGACGAATAATACTAAAGACAAAAGAAAATTAGTTTATAGATCTGAAGATATCAAGAATGTTTCACGTTTAAAGTCACCAAAAGTATGTAGCTACATAAAGGCAGATAATGAAGAGTTGTTTCCAAAAGGTCTGGTAGACAGAGAGCCACCTGATAGGCTCCATCCCAGGACTCTGAGATCATGACCTGAGCCAAAGTCAGACGCTTAACCGACTGAGCCAGCCAGACACTCCAAAGATTTTATTTTTAAAGTAATCTCCACACCCAATGTCAGGCTTGAACTCACAACCCTGAGATCTAGAGTCACCCGCTTTCCTGACTCTGCCAGCCAGGCGCCCCAGGACAGATCACTTTAGGGTCATTTAAAAACCTAAACATCTTGGAGAAATACTCTACTGTCCTCATTTTTGAAAACTTAGAAAATATGACTAACATTTTAGTATACAAATAAATTCTCAATTGGATATTTGATAAGAAAAAGGACCTATTACCATAAACTAATTTTTAATGTCTGATTATCTTGATAGTTTTACCACTACTTTGCTTAAATTGTAAATGTCTAGAAGAAAATGACAGTTGCATAGCCCAACAATAAATTAGATGATTGTTTTACTTTTTAAAAAATGAAGATAAATGGTAAAATTCAAGCTAATAATTTAAATTTTTATTTTTCCTTTATTTAGAACTACATTAAATAGCAAGCAAAAAATACCATGGCAAGTTGAAAGAAAAATGGTAGAAGAAAGAAAAAGGTTTTATATGTTAGTATCTTTAACAACACTTTTTCCTTGTTCTTTTGAAAATGGGCCCCCCATTTTCATTTTGCTCTGGACCCAAAAAATTGTATAGCCAGTCCTGCTCACTCCCTGTCTCCTGAGAGCACTGTCCCCCATAAATCACCTGAAGTGTTCCTATCCCTCTCCCATTCAGCTTCTATAGAACCTGACATAAGATACATGCCAACTTATCCAGGAAAGAAGAAACTAGAATTCAACCATTGTGTTCCATCAGCAAGAGCAGAACTGAGCTCTCCTTGACTGTCACACCTCTTCTTTCCCCCAAACTCACCCTGAGTTCCTCTCTAAAACCAGCTGGCAGGGTTTTTTCCAGGGCTCTCCCAGCACCTTCTTCCATTTACTCCACAGCAGGGCTGAGCACTTAATAATAACAGCTGTCAGACAAATGCTTACCATGCCTATGGCCAACCCACAGGCTAACACTAAGCAGTAGGTAACAGGATCCCCATGTTACAGAGAGGACACAACCTTACTGCCTCAGGTCACTCACTAAACAAGTGACAGGATTAGACTGCAGGGCCTTTGACTTCCATCACTAGGTTACCTGTCCTCTGTCTGCCCTAAGCTAGAGAAGTAAGCAGGACACAGTCCTTCCAGGAGCACATCTTGTTAGTGAAATATTGGCTCATTTATACATACTCCAGGCTAAGTGATATATTCGAACAGTGTGCATCGAATCAGAAACTCCCAAAATAGAAAGGGGGCTCAAAGTCAATCTAAATATGTCTCCCCTCCACCATGCAACATTCAAGCAGAGTCAGGCCAGCTTCCTGGAATCAGACAGCTCTAGTGATGGGCCACTCACTCCCTGACTAGAAATTTCTACCTATTTTCTCCAATAATCACAATTGGAAATAATATACTTACCATCTGTTCCTTCTTAACCCCTGTCTTTGGTCTAGTTCTACTCCCGAGAGCACAAACTAGACAAGACAAACAAAAGCCCCAACCAGCAGGAGCCCCTCAGACAGAGGTGAACACTCCCGGTCTCCCTATGATTTCTATTAAGACATGGTTTCTCACGCCCCCTCACATCTTGGCTGCCTCGTCTGCTCATTCCAGTTCCACAAAGTCAGATGTATTACTCAGGACTCTCTTGACTCTAAGTGTCAAAAAACAAAATCAACTTGATTTAAGAAAAGGAAAAATGGAGGAACTGGGTTTATTAATTCAAGTAACTGAAAGGGAAGCCTGATAAGATGAAGGAATTGGAATGATATTGTGAGGTCTCTTGCCTCACTGCCTCCACTCTGAGCTGAGCTCTCTCTAGACGGTCAAGGCAGAAGAAGAAGGATTGCATGCCCAGAGTTTAGCATGCCTGAGGGCCAATAAAAGAAGGCCAATAAAAGAACAGAAATTGAGCCTCATTGGCCCCGCTTTGGATTATATGGCCATCCTGGAACCAACCACTGTGGAAAGAGGAATGGAACATGCTAATTGCTAGGCCTGGCTACGGACTTACCTGTACCTGGAACAGGGTCTAAGAGTGGGAGGCTAGTTTCCCAAAGGAAAATAAGTCAAGTTATTTTTATAAGAAGTGAGAATGAATATTCAACAGGCACAACCCACAGCCTTCTAAACACCCACAGCCAAAAGCATGATACCACGTGGTCTGACTAACCCGTGATGGCAAGATAAGGGGATAGTTTCTGGGGCTCCAGGGGGAACTGGGTATAACCTAGACCCATGTTCGATCTTTTTCCTTTTTTCCTCTTCTCACTTCTTCCTTATTCAACCCACTAACACAGACCCAGACTTCTTCCTGTTGAATCTAGAGGCAGAGAGAAAGACACATGCCAAGGGACCTGGATTCCTTTGACCTCCCAGAACCTTGAAGACTGCCAGTCCCAAAAACACTCCTTCCAGGGGAAAGGGGAATCTAGGACTGATGAGATTACCTTGAGGCATTCAGGGGAACTGATGGAGAAATAGCTCCTTCCAAGTGATCAGGTTACACAACTCAGTCTTTCAGGTTAGCCTCACTTGACCTAACGCACATGCCTCTATACAGGTTAGTTGTTTAAAAATCAAATTATAGTTTATTTTTAAAAGATTTTATTTATTTATTTGAGAGAGAAAGAGAGAGAACATGAGCAGGGGGAGGGGCAGAAGGAGATACAGACTCCCCACTGAGCAGGGAGCCCAACACGGGGCTCTATCCCAGTGCCCTGGGATCATGACCTGAGCCAAAGGCAGATGCTTAACTGACTGAGCTATCCAGGTGCTCCTTAAATTATAGTTTAAATGCACTGTGAAAATAATATAGTAAAAGCTAACTACCAATCATTAGGTATCCTCTATTTGCAGAGATATTTCAATACTTTATGAAGTAGGTATTGTAATCCCCATTTCACAGCTAAGAAAACTGAGTCTCAGAACCTGCTCAAGTTTCCAAGGGCAGTAAGTGACAGACCAAAGATATGAATCAAAGTCTGCACCCAAGTCCCCGTGCCTGCCTCCAAAGCCCCCATTGGGTTTTCTATCACACACTCTAAAGAAAAGGATCCCGTGGCAGTGATTTTTATAACATTCTTAATAATACCTCAGAATATCAATCTTATGCACATAGGTTTTTATATCCAAACTCGTTTATAGTATAATGTACCTGTAGTTATTCTGATGTTTAATGGGAATAATCAGTATTGAATACTTTTTGATATTGAGGTTACAGCCATACGTAATTTTGTTCATCCCCTCAAATGTGCTCTGTACTCCACTATGCCTTCCATATGCAATGTAGCATAGTGGTCAAGAGCATCAACTATGGCCCCAGACTGTAGGACCCAGCTCCAACCAGTTGAATGACTTTGAAAAAGTGGCTTATCCCTGTGGGGCCTAATGATCCCTTTCATAAAATTAATGAAACAATAGGACCTACATCATAGGATTTTTATAAAGATCAAGCAAGATAATCTAAGTTAAAGTCTCAGCACCAGGGGCACCTGGGTGACTCAGTTGTTAAGTATCTGCCTTTAGCTCAGGTCATGATCCCAGGGTCCTGGGATCAAGCCCCATGTTGGGCTCCCTGCTCAGCGGGAAGCCTGCTTCTCCCTCTCCCACTCCCCCTGCTTGTGTTCCCTCTCTCGCTGTCTCTCTCTATATAATAAATAAATAAAATCTTTAAAAAAGAAATTCTCAGCACCATACCTGGTACCTAGTAAGTATTCAATAAATGCTCCTAAAATACTGTAAGCAATATGAAGGCAGGGAGTGTGCATACTTTTCTTCATCACTGCAACTCTAGAACCGAGTCCAGTGCCTTGGACACTGTGGGCACAAAATAAAAATTTGCTGAATGAATAATTTATTTAAGCAAGCTCATTTAATCATTAACTAATCTAAGAAGTAGAGACAGAAAGTAAACACCACTCATTTAATGTAAAATAATTTTAGGTGGTATTAAGTACAGGAAGAAAAACAAAGCAGAGAAAAACAGTGAGTGACAGAAAAAAAGGGGAGGGAAGATGTGTTGTAGATAGCCAAGAACTAAACCAATTTAGACCTAATAGGGAGTGTTATGGACTGAATGTTTATGTCTTCCCTCCCCTCAAATTCATACAGTAAAGCCCTAACCCTCAGTGTGACTGTATTTGGAGATGGGGCCACTAAGGAAGAAATTAAGGCTGCATGAAGTCATAAGGGTGGGGCTCTGACCCAACAGGACTAGTGTCATTGGAAGAGAAGACATCAGAGACCTTACTCTTCCCTCCATATGAAAGGCCATGTGAGCACATAGAGAGATGGAGGCCACCAATGAGCCAAGAGAGGAAGCCTCAGAATGAACCTACCTTGTTAACACCTTGACCTTGGACTTCCAGCCTCCAGAAATACATTTCTGTTGTTGAAGCCACCCAGGCTGTTAGAGCATTTTGTTAAGGCAGCCCACACCAGCTAAGACAGGGCAAGTTCTAAGAAAAGGAAACATCAAGTACAAAGGCCTTAAGGGAACTTGGTGTCCAGGAAACAGCAGAAGGCCAGTAAATGAACAAGAGAAAAAGTGGCAAGACAGAGAGTCAGAGTCACGCCAGTCTTACCTCACAGGCTCTAATAGTACCATGCCAAAATAAAGCCCCATCCCAAACGAAATTGTTATCATAGCACTATGATATTTAAAATGAGCTGAATTTTTTCTAAACTTATGTTGAGTGTAAATAAAGGCCTTTTAGAAAACTAATATAGTTGTATAGTTCTTTTAAACAGAATCTATGGATAAATCATATTCTTGCCATGCAAATTTAGTTTCTTCTATACAAATCAGACTGCTAGGCCCATGCCCCCCCTTGTGTGAAATTCTGTGCTTACCACTGGTAACAGAACCCTTTTCCTCTCCCTCAGGTAATGACAAGTGTGTTCCAGTTATAAGCCACCAAACCTATGACCCTCAACCCCCAGATGAGTTCTGTGTAAACAATGCTAGGGAAAGGCTCCAATTTCTCTGCACTATCAGATCTGGCCAACTCTGTTATTTCTCATGCCAGGGTGGATCAACAGACCTGGTTAATGTTGAAATCACTAGAGGTAATTAAACAGGCAAAACTGGGCTTGGCCTCAGAGAAGGAAGGAGGGAGGGGGGCTATGTAGATTTTTCTTTCTTCAGTGTCAGCACTACAAAATTGGCATTAATATCTACTTTCCTCCTGATGCCATTTAGTTTTGGAAGCAAAACAAACAAACAAACAAACAAACAAAAAACAACCCATGAAAGGGAGTTAGGCAGATTGGGAAGTCAAACTCAGAAGTGGGTGTTAGTGTCTGTAGCTTTAGACATAAATATCTGCCTTTTATCTGATGGTTCACAACAGGCATCCATTTTGCCCACCCAATCTCTACCCCTTGGCCCATCTGGCAATACATGGAAACATTTTTGGTTATCACAACTTGGGGTCAGAGGGAGTGCCGCTACCATCTTGTGAGTAAAGGCCAGGGACGCTGCTAAACATCTTACAGAGCACAGGGTAGCCCTCCACAACAAAGTATTATCCAGTCCCAAATCTAAGAAAACAACACAAGGAAAAATAAACCCAAATATTTAATGGCCTTTCATGTGCCATATGGTCTCCACATCTCTGTGCACATATACAGATGTCATTTAATCTTCACACCAAGTCTACAAATTGCTGCCCATTTCCCAGGTAAGAAGTGGGGACTTAACCCAGCTAGTACCTGACGCAGGAGGAATTTGAACTGGGCTCTGGGTGAGTCTCACTAGACTGTAAGCTCCATGAGGACAGGGACATTGTCAACCTTGTTCACCTCCAGGTACCCAGTGCCTGGCAGAATTTGGTAACTGAGAGAAGTACAATAGACTTCCTTGCATTAATAATGGATAATAACATGAATATCTCAATAAATGGCTCTGAAGTACAGGCTCATTTCTTCCCACCGCTCCTTGAGAATAATAAAGATCCTCACAACATCCCTCCAGGGAGTCGGTCATATCAGTATGTTGCATGTCAGAAACAGAAATCTCCCTAGGCCAACACAGCAAAAAATGGAAGTTTATGGTAAGAATGTGGAGGTATAATGGAAACAAAGCACAGCCAGGACTTATGGACTTGGAAAGGCACGGAATCAGAGTGCCCCACGCTCTCTGTCATCTTTACACCTTGGTTTTCTTTTCCAACAGATGACTTGCTTTGTTTAACCATCTTACATATGATCAATTTACCAGCCTCAGCAACATTTTGACTCTGAAAGTCCCCATGGCCTCTCAGCTTGGCTCTTCTTAGTTAACTAGCTTAGTCTGTCCATATCCTGGTTATTATACATTCTCTGAGGAGGGATGAGATTCATATAGCCTGGGCTAACCTTCAAGATGACTCTGCCCTAGCCAGACAATTGCAACTTCATAAGACACCTGCATGAGAATTAGCTAAATGAGCCCCATCAAGCCTGAGGACCATGAGCCATAAAAATTATTGTTGTTTTTGGCAATGATGTTGATTTATTACACAGCAGGAACCAGAAACAGATTTGGGTATGGGAAATGGGTTGCTGCTATAACAAAAATTTACACTTGGGTCAAATTATAATTCTGCTCCCAATTCCAAAGTCTGAAGACCAAATATGCATTTGTTACTATAAATCACAATATTATAATCATCATGTTTGACCAGCAGGCAAAAGCTAAAAGGGTCTCGAAAAGGATGTTAGTGAAAATCTAAAGGGTCTTGATGATGACTTAAAGGAAAGTGAGTTAAATGCTACTGGAAGTTGGAGGAAAGGGGACCCTGTGGGTGATGGAAGGTTTGATGAAACTGTTGCCTGCTATAATGTGTTAAAGAAAATGTTCTATAATATGATGATCTAGCCAACCTACCTATGTAAAATGTAAAGGAGAGAGAGCCACTAAAAAAAGAAACTTTTTTGGTTTTAGAGCAAAATTTAGAGTGTATATAAAAGTGTCAGGGTTTTCTGGGTTGGAAAATAAAATGACTTCTCATGCCCAGCCTCTCCAGAGGGCAAACTATTCTCAAATTAAAATGATCTTCAGCAAAGGGGTCTTGCTCACTACTTCAACAACCCTTTCAAACAGCCAGAATCCTTCTAAAGAACTTCAGGCTGGGCTTGTCTGTCTTAATTAAACAACAGGATGTCCCTGAAAAAGCACCCAAAGTAGAAAGTACATACGTGAGCTGAAGAGATTTGTGGTCATGGCTTTTTCCCCAAAGGAAGGAACTCCAGGAAGAATCATTTAAAAACTCAACATTTTTTAGAATCAGCTTGAACTAAAAGAGAAGGAAATAGTGGAAGGTGGAAAAAAGGGGCTTTGGATTCCAGAACTTCTATGAGTACAAAGCAGGCTCAGAAACCTCAGAAACCACTCAGGGAAAACACAGTTTACATTTCATGGAAAAGGAAAGCTAAATCCAGAAGGTAGAACCAAGAGCTCAGGAGGCAGAGCTGTAGAGAATCATTGAATAGAATTGGGTCTTAAGAAAAAAAATTCTATTGCAGTTTCCTGATACCTATCCCACCACTGTATGTTGGGTGTGGAGGACAAATAACCTGTCTTTTTATTTTGTTTATATTCTATATCTACCTATCTATCTATTTATATCTATATATAAATATAGATATATAGAGATTTTTTTTTTAAGGATGGGGAAAGGGGAGGAACTGAGGGAGAGGGAGACAGAGACTCTTAAGCAGGCGCCACACCCGGTGTGGAGCCGGCTAGATGCCAGACTCAATTTCACAACCCTGAGATCATGACCTGAGCCAAAATCAAGAGTCAGATGCTTCACCAACTGAGCCACCGGGGCATCCCAATAATCTTTTTGTTTACAGATACTCAGATCAAGAAGAATCATTCCTGAAGTGCTACAACTAAAGATCTGCACTCAAGGCACCTCATCTACACCTAGAAGTAATACAGAAGACAAGGTCCTGGACTTTATGCCTGTCCCTGATGGCACAAGATGTTTGGGAGAGTCTTTGGATGGGACAACTGCATTTTGGGTGAAGGAGGAACATAATTTGTGGTCAGAAGCAGACCATGGTAGTTTTAAAATCTGACCTCCCAATGTTTTGAAATTCCTACCATGTTAGAGTGAGATCTGTCTCCTTCCCTTCAATCTTGGCTCTGTAACTGCTTGATCAATAGAAAGCAGCGGAAGTGGTACTATGTCAGTTTCTGGCCCAGGCCTTAAGAAATGAGCAGCTTCTATTTCCTTTCTTGAGATTCTCACTTTTGGATCCCACCCATCATACTGTGAGGAAAGCCCAGGCCACAGGGAGAGGCCAAGGGATTGTGACTAAGGTCCCGGTCTGTAGTCAGCATGAAAGTAAGAAATCTAAGAAGATTCCAGCCCCAGCTGAGATCCAACCATAATCACATAAAAGACAAAGAGTGAGATAGGACTAGATGAACCCAGGCAGACCGCAGAACCATGAGAATTAAATTATTTTCTTTTTCCAAGTGATATTTTTTTATTGATAGAAAACAGGCAAGTCTAGAAGGGCCTGGGGCTGAAGCATCTTCTCAAAGGCAACAGGTAAGGGTCAGCTGGGCTCTATCTTGCCAGGATGAGTGGGATCCTGGTCCTCACCCACCTCAGGAGCAGCAATGGACGTGGGGTTCCCAACCAGCTCTAGGGCCCCATCGCCAGCTGCTCACCACAACTTCTCCCCTCTGATCACCAGGACTTCTTCAATATTAGTCTTCCTATCCAGGTCCGAGAACCAGCCCAGTTTGTCCATGATGATGCAGTGCTTCTGGAAGTGGGGGCAGGTCACAATGACCACACCCTGGTGATAGGCTAGCTTGGAGATGTGCTTGGAGGACCGTGTCCCACAGAGTTTGCAAGTGTAGACAGGCCCGTAGTCCATGGCCCCAGACCCTGGCCCTAGCCTGCCTTCTCCCCATGGCCTCCAGGCCAGCCCCACATCCCCATAGCCACCTCAGACCTGGATCCTGAGGCCACGAGCTGCTCAGCAGCCCTGGCCTGCAGCATCCCCTAAATCATTGCTGTTTTTTTTCTTTTTTTTCTTTTTTCCTTTTTCTTTTTTTTTTTTTTAAGATTTATTTATTTGACAGAGAGACACACAGCAAGAGAGGGAACACCAGCAGGGGGAGTGGGAGAGGGAGAAGCAGGCTTTCCCGCAGAGCAGGGAACGCGATTCGCGATTCGGGGCTGGATCCCAAGACCCCAGGATCATGACCCAAGCCAAAGGCAGACGCCCAACAACTGAGCCACCCAGGCGCACCCATTGCTGTTTTTTTTTTCTTAATTCACTAAGCATTGGAGTGATTTTTTACACAGCAATAGATAGCCAGAACAGATAGTTCCCATAGTTACTTTACATAATCTTAAATCGTCTGAGTTATGAAAATAAGCATATATAACCTTAATAATTATAAAGTCACTACATATAAAATAAATAAATAATTACCATTAAAATGACACAAGGCTTTGGAATCAAAGAGAACTAGGTATAAATACTGGTCGGCATCCTATTGGTTGGTTATATGACATTAGGTAAGTTACTTCGTTTCTCTAATTCTCAATTTATTTCTCTTTAAAATAGTTTTAAGGGGCGCCTGGCTGGCTCAGTCAGTGGAGCATGTGACTCCTGATCTCAAGGTTGTAAGTTTGAGCCCCACGTTGGGTATAGAGATTACTTAAAAATAAAATCTTTAAAAAACCCTTTACAGGGCGCCTGGGTGGCTCAGTGGGTTAAAGCCTCTGCCTTTGGCTCAGGTCATGATCTCAGGGTCCTGGGATGGAGTCCCACATCAGGCTCTCTGCTCAGCAGGGATCCTGCTTCCTCCTCTCTCTCTGCCTGCCTCTCTGCCTACTTGTAACCTCTCTCTCTCTCTGTCAAATAAATAAAATCTTTAAAAAACCCTTCACACATGTAAAAGTAAATTAATAAATAAAATAAAATGGAGTTAGTTAAGAATGCCTATTATATAAGATTGTTGTGAGGTTTAAAATGAGAGAAAAATGTAAATCCTTACCCCAGTGCCTGGTACATGGTAGCTGCTCAATAAATATTACTCATCGTTACTTGATATTCATTAAGCCAATGTTGGCTAGCAAAGCCTCTGGTAATGAATAGGTCTTTTCTCATGTAGGAGCACTGACAATTCTATTAAGCAGGTCAAATGAAAGTTTGCCTTGTGCAACAGGCTGGATGACTCTGAAGCAGGCATTCCAAACAGGGCTTAGGCATTTATCTGGTTCCATATGTTAACTGCTCCAGTTCAGTTGCTGCTGGAAACTGACTCACCTGTAGCCTTGAGCATCAGTGGGTGTCAATGTAAACAAGTAAGAAGTGAACAGGTAAAGGACAGACAACTACAACATGGGTAAGATCAGTGTTCTGCACGATGACTCAGCTTCTGCAGAGGGGATGGAGAAGCTAGGTTGATTTTCTGTTAGCTAGTCAATTAAGCTAGCTGGATATGAATTAAACATTGACATTCACAAAGACCAAATGCTTGTGTTATAAAACATCCAAAGTAAGAGTTGGTGATGCTCATGACATAAGGAAGCTTGTGGTGTAGTTAATGAGGCCAAGTCAATCACTCACACTTCTTCACTCATTCCACGGTCAGAATGTCTTCCCCTGACTGGTCTCTTTGCCTGAGCCCCATCTAAGCTGTTAGCTTTACCACAGCCAGAGTAAACTTTCTAAAATCTGGTTCTAATCCTGATACTTGCCTGCTTTTAAATCTTTGAAGGGTCCCTGTTGTTCTCTGGAATAAGTCCAAATTCTTTAAGATGATTTCCAAGAAATTTTATGACCTGGTTTAAAATCCTCCAAAGGTTTTGTATTGCTTTAAGATTGGAATCCAAACCCTTTTCTCTGTGTTCTACTAGGCCTGCATGAACTGGATCCTCTCTGACCTCACCTCCCCACCTTCTACCTCCCTCCATCACTCACTCCAAACACACTGGTCACCTTGTTTCCCCAACGTGCCTCAGAGCCTTGGTGCATGCTCTTCCCTCTGCTTGGAACACTCATCCTCGAGTTTTTTGCATATCTGGTTACTTCTTAAACTTCTTAAGCCAACCATTCCCTAATCAATCTGTTACTCACACTTCAGTTAGTTGACTTTGCTTTTTTTAATTCATTTTTTTTTAAAGATTTTATTTATTTATTTGACACAGAGAGAAAGGTTACAAGTAGGCAGAAAGGCAGGCTGAGAGACAGGGAGAGGAGGAAGCAGGCTCCCTGCCGAGCAGAGAGCCCGATGTGGGCCTCGATCCCAGGAGGCTGAGATCATGACCTGAGCCGAAAGCAGAGGCCTTAACCCACTGAGCCACCCAGGCGCCCTTAATTCATTTTTTAAAAATATTTATTTATTTGAGAAAGAGAGCAAGAGAGCACAAGGATGGAGGAGGGAGAGAGGGAGAAGAGGAGCAGACTCCCTACTGAGCAGGGAGCCTGATGCAGGGTCGATCCCACATGACCTGAGCTGAATACAGATGCTTAAAGGACTAAGTCACCCAGGCGTCCCAATAGTAGACTTTCTTAACAGCATGTATTGTAAACTGTAATTATCTCACTTCTTTATCAGTAAGCCCCTGGAAAGCAGGAATCCTATCAGCCAAGGTCACAGCAATATCCTCCACTAGTAGAACAATAACTAGAAGATAGTATGTGCTCAAAACATTGATGGGGGTGGTACCTGGGTGACTCAATCATTACGTGCCTGCCTTCAGCTCAGGTCATGATCCCAGGGCCCTTGGATGGAGCCCCACATCAGGCTCCCTGCTCAGCGGGAAGCCTTCTTCTCCCTCTCCCACTCCCCTTGCTAGTGTTCCCTCTCTCGCTGTGCCTCTCTCTGTCAAATAATAAATAAAATCTTTTTTTAAATATTTTTTAAATTTATTTGACAGAGAGAGACATAGCAAGGGAGGGAACACCAGCAAGGGGAGTGGGAGAGGGAGAAGAAGGCTTCCCGCTGAGCAGGGAGCCTGATGTGGGGCTCCATCCAAGGGCCCTGGGATCATGACCTGAGCTGAAGGCAGGCACGTAATGATTGAGCCACCCAGGCACTCCATAAATAAAATCTTTAAAAAAAAAAAAAAATTGGTGGGTAAGAATGAATTGCCATTTCCCAGATTTGAAATCCAAAGCTCTGAAAACTTAGAGGACTTGCTTAAGTAGTACAGCCAAGTCAGACTGATTTCAAAGTCCATGCTCTAGACCTGTATTGCTCAGAGTAGCTGTTCAGTAAACTGTTTGTTACTGGTCCAAGCCTAAGGCAGCAAAAGGTCAGGCCAAAATGCAAAATAATGAAGGGCTACCTTCATGGAGCACATCTCGCTATGAAAAGAATATCAGCTGAACTAAGAACAGTGTGCTCAGGGGGCGGTTGATATACATTCTGCTGCAGGCTCCATATCCCACGGGGAGCTAATGACAGTCAGGGCTCTGCACGCACCTGTGTGCCATACTTTGCCTAGCATTGCTCTAGTCTGGCCACCACACTATACTCTTTACTCTTCCTCATCCCTCATTTGATGCCTTCATGTGAAGCACTTGGTTTATTCCTGGCTCTTTCCTTCCTCTCATCTGTGGGTTTGTGCACAGGAAGTCTTGGATAATTTATATTGTAGATAAAGAGAATATTGAAAATGTGGGTGGGGTTTTTTAAATCCTGCCTTTCAAAGTAAGAAAAAAAATTTTTTTTGGATTATTCCCCAGTTCTGGAATTTTCCTAAGGCTCTGAGTTCCAGAAGACTAGCTCTTCTTGCTGGGTAATTGGCTAAGCTCTGTCAAAACCCTAATTTCCGAAGTAGAACTGTGCAAACCATTTTTATTCTACACACTGGCCTCACAGCCTAAGGCAATGATAGCCTCAGAAATCCTATGATGCAGGGGCCTGTCTTTATGTCCTCTTAGTTTCTTGTCTCATTGGTGTAGAGGTCCCTAACCATTCTCCATTACCATGGACTTTCTCCTAATCCCACCAAATAGGATCCCACCAAATACTTTTAATCCCACCAAACACACACACACACACACACACACACACACACACACACACACACACACACACACACAAATACCCCATGGCAACATAGCATGCCAGTAGGAAAGGCTTCTTCATTCATTCAAGAGTCAATGAGAGCTTTTCCTGGGCCAGGAATTGTGTTAAGAGTCGAGGAATAGGGGCATCTGGGTGGCTCAGTTAGTTAAGTGTCTGCCTTCAGCTCAGGTCATGATCTCAGGGCCATGATCTCAGGGTAGTGGGATCGAGCCCTGCATCAGGCTCCACGCTCAATGGGGAATCTGCTTCTCCCTCTCCCCCTCCTCATGCTCTCTCTCTCTCTCTCTCAAGTAAATAAATAAAATCTTAAAAAAAAAAAAAAGAGTTGGGGGTTAGAGAACAGAGTCCATGCCCTCTGGGAGTTTTCTGAGCTGAGTGAGGAAGTCAGAGTAAATGTGACACAAATAGTCTGATGATGAAAGCTATGAACAAAGTACTCAAGTTTTACAAGAAAGTCAAACAGACACTCTAATCAAGTCAGCCTGTGTGCACTAGCAAGGGAAAAAGGGACCTTTACATTGAAGCTCAAATATTAGGAAGAATGATTTGTCTTTCTAATAGTCACCAACAAGGCCACCCTTTTGCTCTGTATGTCAGCTACTTTGTTAAGCACTTTAGATGTAGGATGTCATTTCATCTTTATAAAGACTGATTGGCGGGAGCCTTTTTTATCCTCTTTTTACAGATGAGGAGGCCAAGACATAGATAAGGAAATTACTACTTCAAAGTTGCACAACCAGTGAAAGCTCAAAACCTAATCCTGCCTAATTTGATGCCTAGCTTTTACCATTGAACTCTACTCTAACTTGGTCAAGGCCGTGATAAACACTTCTGTAGATATCCCAGGCCTAGCAAGAGGCACACCTGTAATTAGAGGTCCCCCTGATTACACACAGTGTTAGGAAGTTCATGATGGCTCCCGGGCTATACGCTCTTCAATATTAACCCCATAAGATACAATGACTCACTCCTACTAAGCTGCCTTTGTTGTCAATAATTACTGGTTGTTGGAAGTTTCTAGAAGGCTGAGAGTTTCCAGGTTGTATTTGAAGGATTTGTACACAAACTCATCCAATTTATTTATTTGTGAGCCACCATTCTGTGTCAGACCCCATGCTAAGCTTGGGGATACCAAGCAGAATAAGTCACAACCCTAACATTCAAAGAATTCAAAGAAGGAGACAGGCAAGTGAAGGGATCAGTATATTACTATGTAGAGAGAGGCAAAGAAAAGATTGTGCAGGGACCAGAAGTAGCATGGAGGAAAGGAAGTCTTTCCACAGGAGGGGATTTCTGAGTTGGGCTTTAAAGTATGAATAGGTGTTCAACGGGAAGTCAAGAGAGCCTTACAAATGCAAAAGGGGTAAACGCATCGGGCAGTAGCATGTACTCCATCTGCTGTAAGCAGTTTTTGTCTTACCACAGCATATAATGAGGGTACATGGATGCAAGGAATATAGCTAAAGAAGTCTAGAACAGCCAGTCATAATGGGGTCTTATATCCTAGGCTGAAGGGTTGGGATTTTATCCTGAAGACAACAATAGGGGACAGACACGGTTCTAAGCCCTAGAAATAATACAGTCCAGTTTGCTTTTGCAAAAACTCACTCTGGTATCAGTAAGGAGTGTAGATGGAAAAAAGCCAGTCAAGAGGCGGGAAGGGTCTATCAGAGTATACATGGGAGATGTGGAGCCTGGTGCTTGGATGAAAGCAGTGAGGTTGGACAGGAAGGAAGAGACATAAAGACAGCATACTGTAGGAGCTCCGTAAGCAGTTCTTTTTTTTTTTTTAAGATTTTATTTATTTTTTTGACACAGAGAGATTACAAGTAGGCAGAGAGGCAGGCAGAGAGAGAGGAGGAAGCAGGCCCCCTGCTGAGCAGGCAGCCTGATTCAGGGCTCCATCCCAGGACCCTGAGATCCCATGACCTGAGCCGAAGGCAGAGGCTTTAACCCACTGAGCCACCCAGGCGCCCCGGTAAGCAGTTGTTAAATGATGTTCTCATCCCAGAACTTCTCTCCGTCTCTGCTGCCACCACACTGATTCAAGCTCCCAGAGTACTCCTGGAGCCCCTCAGAGTTGGTGACTGCTTACCTGGGGGCCAGGAGGGTGAGGGAGAGCCTGGGGTGACTAGCCTTTCCATTTCTAAGTCATGGCACCTCTCTGGTCCAGCCATTCTTCACAGAGCAGCCAGAGTGGCTTTCTAAAATCATAGATCATGTCAATGCCCTGCTTAAAAATTTCTAGGGGTCCTCAAGGCCCAGCATGCCAACTTCTCCAACTTCACCTCCAGTCACTTTATTCCAACACACTTTATCCTCAACTGCCCATACTGTGTGTTCTGTTCCCCAAGCCAAATACACCTCCAGTGCCAGTCACAACTCTGTCTTCGCTAGCAACTTGCAAGGATTCTAGCTCATACACTACCTTCTCAGAGTGGCCTTCTCTGACTGTCCAAACTAAAATAAAGCCTTCCCATATACACCCGAATGTTTATAGCAGCAAAGTCCACAATAGCCAAACTATGGAAAGAGCCAAGATGCCCTTCAACAGATGAATGGATAAAGATGTGGTATATATACAATGGAATACTATGCAGCCATCAAAAAACCCTGAAATCTTGCCATTTGCAATGATGTGGATGGAACTAGAGGATATTATGCTAACCAAAATAAATCAATCAGAGAAAGACATATGATCTCTCTGATATGAGGAATTTGAGAGACAGGGCGGGGAGGGGGGTCATGGGGGAGAAGGAGGGGAAAAAAATGAAACAAGATGGGACCGGGGAGGGAGACAAACTAGAAGAGACTCTTAATCTCAGGAAACAAACTGAGCATTGCTGGGGGTGGAGAGGAGGGATAGGGTGGCTGGGTGATGGACGTTAGGGAGGGTAGGTGCTATGATGAATGCTGTGAATTATGTAAGACTGATGATTCACAGACCTGTACCCCTGAAGCAAATAATACTATTATATGTTCATAAAATAAACAATAAAAAAATAAACAAACAAAACAAAAAAATAAAGCCTTCCTTCTCTGCCCTAGCACATCAGCCTGATTACTTTTTTCACATCACATATCACAGTCTACTCTTGTTCGCTGATTTGTTGACTTGATTATTATTTCTCTCTTTTTCATCTCTCTCTCCTCCTAGCATATATTCCAGGCCCAGGACATAGTTAAATCTCAATTAACATGTTTGGATAAAACTGCTTCCACTATTATGATGGTGACGCTGGTGATGCTCAAATGATGCCCTCCCACAGTGAGATGCTGGTTTGCGTTTGTGGATCCAAGGACTGACTGGAACATATTCTTGACCATCTAATTAGAGACAGAATCCATTGTCACAAGCTTGGTCTGGGATTTGAAGCTGGTGTGTGTGTGTGTGTGTGTGTGTGTGTGTGTGTACGCACGCACGTGTGCTTGTGTGTGTTTACTTCATGCCAGGAGACCTCATAATCATCGTTAGGTACAATCTACCACTGCCTCAATGGATACCCACTTGGTAAAAGCAAAATGAGGATGTGGCAGCTCTCCTCTATTTCTCTGCAAGATAGGGTGAATTTATTGTGTCTTATAAACTATAAATATTGAGACAGGAAGACAGTCTCTTGGCCCCTTCAGATATCCTCCCCAGCTCCCACACTGGCTCTACTGGAAGGGGTTTTTAGGACATGCTAGAGAAGAGAGAAAATGCAGTTATCCAGACAGTACTGAAGGGAGGGGTGACAGGCAACGAGAGCTGCCGAAAAAACTTTCTGGTCAAAAACTGAAGCAGGATAACCTTATCAGTTTCAGTAACACTGGGAAAAACTTAAAGGAAAGCACAGTTGAATACATCTCACAATGTTCCTGAAAAAGAGATTTTAGCGAATCTCAAAAATCAGAAAGGGAAGAAACCCCAATTGTTTCATTTTAAAGATGGGTAATCTGAAACCCAGAGAGGTGAAAGGACATTCCCAGGATCACACGGAAATTCTGTGGCTGATCTAAGACTAGAATTCTCATTATTCAAAGTTTAGTGTTTTTCTGGCACCTATCATCACCAGTGTAAACCTAACTTTTGAGCTAAATTAAGCTAAGCCATCCATGTGTCACTCATCTCTGTGGCCACAGAAACTAGCAAGTGCCTGTGTCCAAAACTCACCCAAATTTTCATGGCTTCTCATTTCCAGCTCTCCTTCCTCTCAGTCCACGGTCAGCCTATCACAAGACACACATATCACTTCCCCTTTTATTTCTAAGCTGATGCTATCAGAAAGAGGGAGGAAATAACCAAAAGTGACATGCTGGTAGAGAACAGGGTATGTACATGATACTTACCAAAACAGCAAGTGAACCTGTATTAGATACTTCACAGTTTTTGAAGCCATGTCCAACCAGAAATCATGACTCTCACCCAATAAAACTGGGCAAACAGGACCATTTGAGAACATCCATAGTTCTGTATGTGATAGAATGGCAAGAGGGAAAAAAAAGAGGAAATGAAGGTTAAGTCTACCAGTCATGGTTCAGAGTTGTCCAGTCACACATCTGGGAACTCAAAAGACTGTTTCTACAAAAAATAAATATAAAAATATTTTTCTAAACAACAAACATGGAACCTGGGGTCAAAATAACAAAACACAAGGTACCTCAAAGTACCAAAGAGACCTGAGGTGCAATCCTAAATAATTACCTTAGCCTAATAACATAGATAACCATTTTTCATATTTACAGTAAGTTTAACAATAGCAATAATAGATGTAGTCATCACTTACTTATCACTACACATATGACAGGCAATGAGTTAACCACTTTATATTCCTTCTTTCATCTAATCCCCATCCCGATCCCATGGAATGTAAACATCATTATTTCCAAAGAGAATCAGAGAGATGAAGTAATTTGGCCAAATTTATAGGACCAAGATATAAATTCAAATTTGGAGTTCTTAATCATTATATTTCAAAGGGTGGTTGTGAGGATTAAGTCTAAATTAAAATTTAGATTTTAATTGCAAAGTGCCTTGCAAAGTGCCAGCTCTCAGGACATGCTCCCGGTAGTATGCGTCCCTTCCTATCCATATTCACAATTCTTGTCTCATCCTTCACAGGTGAGGGACAGTAAGGCTCAATCGCCCATGGCCAACGCTCAAATCATCTGAATGGTGCCCCAGGTCACTGAATTCTGGTCAGCTTACTGGGAGACAGACGTGGAGGGGTGGAGGGGAGGCCAGAAGATCCCCGGTGCCCTCCCTTCCTGTTCCGGCTAGAAAATCCAGAATCTAGGAGTCAGAGGGAAAGGGGTCTCCAGCTTTGCCGTGAGAACCGGAGCATCTCATTTTCTTCTCTGGTAATTTTCCCCTTTGGAAGGACGGGGCCGCACTGCACGGCCCCTGACGGAACCACGGAACTGTGGCCAAGAGCACATGTCCCGCAAGCTACTCAACTTCTCAGATCCCACACCGTCTTCAAAATGAGTGGAAATGATTGTAAGGCAGTTTACAAAGTTGCTTAAACGAACCAAATAATTTCACAAAATGTGCTTAGCAGAGTGCCTAGGACACGGTAAGCATTCAATAAATGTTAATTGTTGTTACTGCCATTATTTTTACTATTCCGACCCCAACGTTCGAGGTATCCCTACCAGCCAGAGGGGGTCGCGTTGTGAATGACTTGAATTTACAAATGCATTCAGTGTTCTGCCTAAACAACGGATCTACAGCCCCGCATTTAGCGCTTTCCGTGGTACAAGAACCAGGTTTTCTACCTCCGGGGAACGTCCGCGACTTACAGAACTCCGACGACAGCGCCCGCACAGAGGACCCCTTCCCTTAGCTTTCAAGGGCGGGGTGAGGCCCGAGCCCCCGACTTCGACAGCCCGCCCATCTCAGCCACCATTGGCCCCCTCGTGGCTGGCGTGATGAAGGCCCTTCCCCCTTCTCTCTGGGACCACGCTGAGGCGATCTCCGGAAGTGGAGGGGCCTCAAAGGAGGGACCGCGACGCATCCTGGACTTTGTAGTCCGACCCCGCGGCTGCAGCCAAAGACCAGGGTGTCAGGACCCGGAGAACTACAATCCCCAGCAGCCGGCGAAGAGCGGGGAGAGGGGGGAACTCGTATCACGTGGGCCCTCGGCCTGGGCGGGCTATTTCTCAGTGCGGCGGCGGCGGCGGCGGCTCGGGGGACCGGGGCCTTTTGTCTGGAGCGGCTGCGGGGGGGCCCCGGAGCGGCGAGGCCGGCGGCCTTCCCCGGCTCGCTCGGTCCCGGCACACCCTCACGGGGGTGGGGAGGCCGCCGCTGGGCCGGGCCTCGCCTCAGGCGCCGCCGCCCCGCCTTAGGCCCGCCCCGCCCGGTCCGAGGGGAGGAACCGGCTGGGCCTTCCCGCGCGGCCCAGGCAGCTCCCGAGTCGCCGCCACTACCCTGCGAGCTGCGGTCCCGAAGCTGCCCCTGGTTCCTTCCGCAGACGCCATGAAGATCAAGGATGCCAAGAAACCCTGTAAGATGAGGGCTTGGGCCCGCCGGGTTGGGAGAGCACTTTGGGCACCGTGTGGGAGCGCCTTACTGGAGCGGCCTCTTTCCCGGCCTGTCGCTCCTCGCCGGCGCCCAGCACGGGATGGGGGCGCAAGGACCATTTCAGCCTCGGAATGGAGGCTGCTTCTCCATCCTCCTGTGCGCGCGTGACGAACGCCTGCCGCCTCCTGGCCCTTTCCTCCCACTTCCTCCTCGAGATCTGGGACGCGCTTGGGGGAATTTTTGATTCGGTTTTTGCCAGGCAAGACTGGAGCTACCAGTCCACTCCCCCAGCTTTCTCTGAAGTCGGGTTGAAAATGGGTGTCATTTGCGTGGGGGCATTTGCTACCCTTTTTTCTTTTTTCTTTTTTTTCCCCCACTAATTTCTGTGCTTCCCGCTTGTGTCCTTGAAATACCGGTGTGTTCCTGGGGGTTGTCACTGCTGTTACAATGAGAATCTTTAAAACACGCCTGTAACCTACCAGTGGGTAATTGCCTTAGCTTGTTTTTGTTTATAATAACAACTAGGTCGTGTTTGCTTAAAAAAAGAAACCTAAACAAACAAGAAAGATAAAAATCACGGGTATTCCCGCCACTCAGAGCTAACCACGATTAATATTTCGGTGAATGCTCTTATTACAGGTCTTTCTACGACTATATATGTACGTACTTTTTAATAAACCATTCTTTACTTGTTTTAAGACAGCAGATCAACTTTCATTTCCTTTTTATTTTTAGCCTTTTAAAAATTTTTTACTCCTGTAAATAGGTTATTTAATCATTCATTATGATTTTCATACTTTGTAAGTGTATTCTCCCAGAGGAACTAGGACTGTGGGGAAGCATGCTTATCTTAGAATTGTATTGGTATTTTAACAATTTTTAGTGTCTCATACGCTCTTACAGTTCTAAGAAATCTGTAAAAGGGAGCATTGACACCTTCCCTTCTGGCCCTTGAGGGTTCTTGTAACCTCACCAGAAAGGCAACATACCAGAGCACTCTCAAAATGACTAATTGTTATTTAAATGTGAGATAATTTGCTCTTAATTTTACAGATGAGGGAATTGATTATTTAGCCTCAGAGTAACTTTTCCAAGGCTGTACCAACCAACTCTGCTAGTGAGCTTCCCTAAGTGGACTGACTCATAGTCCAGTGTTCTTTATTCTGCACCCAAAGGGGTATAGTTTAGTCAAAATACTTAGAGAAACAGACCTTTCAGATCTGGTGGTTTTATCTGCCTGCTGAAAAAAAATATTTTTTAATGATGATTTCTTGTGATAACTGAAGAGTTCTTGTTGAAGGGGTCTATAAAATAATGATATGAAGGCTTATGTGACAGTACTATAGAACCACTTCTAATTTTTTTTATATTTGCTAAATTAAACTAATCTTGAACAGATGCAGTAATGTAAAAAACACTGGGACATCTTCCCTTAACACATACATTTTCCCTGCTTGTCTTAGAACTTCCATTTAGTAAAATAAGTTTAACTATGACACGCTCGTATGCAGACTCTTACGGTATTTTCTTTTTTTCCATGATAGTGATTTGATTTGTTAGATTTGGTCACACTTGTAATCATGTATGAATGCCACCTCTGTCAAAGGCATTTCAGCAAAGATATAAAGGTTTATTAAGTAAACTTTAGGTTGAGAAAAGAACACTTTTTTTTTTTATTTTTTTTTAAAGTTGTATTTATTTGAGACAGAGCATAAGTTGGGGGAGAGGGAGAGGCAGATTCCCTGCTGCAGAGCAGGGAGCCTGATGCAGGGCTCCTTCCCAGGACCTTGAGATCATACCTGAGCTGAAGGCAGGCACTTAACCAACTGAGCTGCTCAGGTGCCCCAAGAACACCTATTTTTTTAAGTTACTTGTTACTACATTATGAGACCATTAATGATAAAAGTCATGCTGAAACACTAGTCAGTTAATATGATTTAGAAGTCTAAAGTAACATTTCCTGTTTCCTTTGTGTAAAAGGTGACGTTACTGCTTCATTAGTTCTTTACAGGAAAAGTAAAGTAAGGAAAAGTATTTCGATTTTGAATTATAAACATACATAACTGGAAAGTGTTATTTCTAATGTAGTTAGGAATATTAACACTCAAATTACCTAAAGATATATTTGTGTTGTTTTTGAGTACTTGTATAGGGGTTTTTTTTTTTTTGTAATTATAAATTTAGTGAGCACTTCATATGTGTAAGGCATTATCTTTACATGCATTGCTGCATTAAACAAGTAGCTTTGGCTTCACACTCTTTATTACATTCTCCTAGGTGTTAGAACATTGCTTTTAGATACATCACTAATATATTAGGAGGTTATAAATCAAATGCATGTATTTAACTGAAAGTAAGAAAAGGAAGTAGTTTCATCTGCTGGATTGTATAATATAAGTAAAATGTTAGCATTTGAAATATGTGTTAATTCAACTCCAAGGGAAGGATGAAGTCAACCATTAACCTCATGTGAGTCCCTGGGTGGCTCACTGGGTTGAGCCTCTGCCTTCGGCTCAGGTCATGATATCAGTGTCTTGGGATCGAGTCCCGCATCAGGGACTCTCTGCTCAGTGGAAAGCCAGCTTCCCCCTCTCTCTCTGCCTGCCTCTCTGTCTACTTGTGATCTCTCTCTCTTCTGTCAAATAAATGAAATCTTAAAAAAAAAAAAAAAACCACACATTAACCTAATGAAAAATTTTTCCTTGTGAAAATATGGAAACCTGAAAAATGGCAGTGTTTGTTTGCTTTCCTTTACTTAAATATTTCACACTGCCTAAATATTAGATATTGAAAAGCCACACAAATCATGGGTTCCTTTGTACCTCAGCTGACAAAATGTCTTAAGGTATGTTCAACTTTCGTTTTGCTTACCTTTGTAGCATGGAGCCTCATTAACAAGAGAGGAAAAAGGCACATTTTTTAATTTGATAAGATAAAGGTTTTTGAGTCTGCTTTGCTAACCCAAGCTGTTACAGAGCAGAGAGACGTATATGGCATCTATGTGTAGTTTGCTTCTATATAATTTGATAGGCCTGTTTGTAAATTGAATCATTGCTTAAGAATCATCACTTCTGTGAGCATCTGGGTGGCTCAGTTGGTTAAACATCTGACTCTTGATTTCCGCTCAGGTCTTGATCTTGATGTCAGGGTTGTGAGTTCAAGCCCCTTGTTGGGCTCCATGCTGCGTGTGAAGCCTACTTAAAAAAAAAAGAATTATCCCTTCCAGTAGATAATAAGGTACAATTGAATTTGGTAGTTTCTAATGTTCCCTTAGATGTACCTAATTTACCAAAGGAAAAAGAAATATTTACCTAACACTCTTCTAAGGAATTATGGTACTAAAGGAGTGAAGATGGTTATTTTCTTAGTCTGTTTCAAACCACCAACATTTTTATTTGGAATGATTATTGGGAAGAGCAAAATGAATATCTTTTTTTAATCTAAGAACTTGAAGCATACCTGAAATTTACCAGTGTACATGCCCATTTTAGAATTTTGTTTCTTAAAATAATCCACTAATGTTTTAAACATTTTCATCATTTGGTCCTTCTTTCTGCTAAAGAACAATTAAATCTGGCATAGGATCCCTTTGGGCTGAAACCTGCATGGAGCCAATAGCAATTAAACAGTTCTTTATGTTTCTCCCTCACCCCTTGACAACATCTAGCAAGACACCAAACTCTTAAAGCACATTTTGTTAGAAATCAACAGTTTGCTCTGTGGCAAGATATCTTCTGCTAGATATCAAGGGGATTGGACTTGGCATGTTTCTTCACACACAGTCTACCTGGTAAGAAAGTTAAAATGCTGGATAGCACTTTATGCTTATGGTAGTTCTGGATATTTTTGTTACTGATGGGTAACTGACAGCTCAGTTAGGCTCAGCTGAGAAACAGGAGTTATTGGGCGCCTGGGTGGCTCAGTGGGTTAAAGCCGCTGCCTTCGGCTCAGGTCATGATCCCAGGGTCCTGGGATCGAGGCCCACATCGGGCTCTCTGCTCGGCAGGGAGCCTGCTTCCTCCTCTCTCCTCTCTCTCTGCCTGCCTCTCTGCCTACTTGTAATCTCTCTCTCTGTGTCAAATGAATAAATTAAAAAAAAAAAAAGAAACAGGAGTTATTTTTTTGAAGGCAGAATAGATTCTAGAAAAGTCTGGAGAAGGCAGTGCATTTTTCCCATCATCAAAGTACTCATTTGTATTTATGGAATGTGTGATTTATTTTTTAAATGTGTGTTTTGGTTCATTTTCACCTTGGTAATAGAGAGTTGTATTATCAAAGAATAAAAAATGTTCAGGTTATATGCAGTAAGTAGGCTGCTCATGCGCTGGTGACCGACTTTAACCTGTCTCTTGGCTAGAAGCAACAAAGCTATAGATATAGATGATTGCCTGATTTTTTTTAGGAAACTTGATAGTTTTCTTACCTTGTGAGCTATTAGTGGACCTGTGGTTGTACTTAATAACCTTAAAGTTGCCTCATACTTAGAATTGTAAATAAAGTTTGAGTTCCATGTCCCTTTCCCCCTCCTGTTTTGGTCAGTGACAAAAAATAAGTATTTTTTTTTAATGTGTTGGAAAATGTAAAGATCAGTAATCAGACACTAACTAAATAATAGGAGTGGATCATAATTAAGAATGTGTGTTTTCTGTGGGATACACCTCGCTAGTTCAATCAGTAGGGCATGGGACTCTTGATCTTGGGTTGTGAGTTCGAGCCCCATGTTCATTGGGTGTAAAGGGTACCAAAAAATAAAATTCAAAAAAAATTAATTTTTTCTTTTTTCAAGTTCTAAAGGGGCTCTAGTACATACAGAGGGGATGGGGTTCAGTCCTTCTTGGCTGCTGCTTACCCCATGGCTGCCAGGACATTGCTCATTTCCTCTTTTCCTCTTGGCACAGATATTTGTTCCCACCCTTTTCTTGATGAACTAGGGGGCACGCTTGTCCTTGGAGACCTTGCGTACGCTGCTTATATGTGGTGAAGTGGCATACCTCTGGGATTATCTCCCTCACAAACTTGATGTGCTTGGTGAGGTGCCCATGGCGGTGGCTGTGCCTTAGCTCACTCACATTCTAAGTTACCTTGTGGCCCTTGTTGAGGCCCACTGCCATAGGGTAGGCCAAGGCTATAGCTTCTGCTCCTCCATGAGTCCTGTGGCAGAGAACCCCCATACTTTTTTAATGTGATTTTTTTTTCTCCCTCTTTGGCATAGGGGATGAATTCCAGAGCTCTGCTGAGTTAAAAATCTCACTGTGCCAAAGGTGGCTATTACCAACTTTTTTTCTTTGGAGTCACTGGCAAGGCTGAGTTCTTTCAGTTCCTACTTCCCTGATTTTAAGAAGAAAATTGTCATAATTGAGATTTACTGAGAAATAGAAAGCACATGTGATGTTCTAGTTTGCACATGATTACTGAGAAATTCATCATCTATAATATAGCATCTCTTGTTACCCTTCCCTTATGAACAGACAGCATTAAGAGAACAGACATCTCATAGGCTAGATGTGAGATGAGTCTTGGGCTTTTTGCATTTTTTTTTTAAAGATTTTATTTATTTATCTGTCAGAAAGAGAGAGAGCACAAGCAGGCAGTGGCAGGCAGAGGCAGAGGGAGAAGCAGACTCCCCACTGAGCAAGGAGCCCGATGCGGGACTCAATCCCAAGATTCTGAGATCATGACCCGAGCCGGAAGGCAGCTGCTTAACCAACTGAGCCACCCAGGCGTCCCTTGCATTTCTAATTTTAAAAACCGACCTCTGTAGGCAATAACCATTAAAGAAATCATACCGTTTTTCCAAATTTAATTTGCAGATTTTTCATAGAACCTTCTGTTCCTCTAGTTCAGTGTACAAAAGTGGGTCACACAAAGATTTAAAATTGAATGGTAATATTGTTTCATCAGTTAGTGGTTGTTGGTAGTGGTTATTCTTTTTCTTTTTCTTTTCTTTTTTCCAATTGTATTTATTTGTTTGTTTGTTTGTTTGTTTGACACAGAGAGACAGAGATCAGATCACAAGTAGGCAGAGAGAGGAGGAAGCAGGCTCCCACTGAGCAGAGAGGCTGATGTGGGCCTCCATCTCAGGACCCTGAGATCATGACCTGAGCCGAAGGCAGAGGCTTTAACCCACTGAGCCACCCAGTCGCCCAAACAAAAGCCTTTTAAAAGAAGAAGCAGTAGAAGGTTTTTGTTTCTTTTTCTTTATCATTTTAATGATAATTATACTAAGCAGTGGTTTTCTTTCTCTGGGAAAGAAATACTTTCGAGCCCCCTAGATTTCACAAATAGGATTTCATGCAGTGAGCCTTTTTTTTTTTTAAGATTTTATTTATTTATTTGAGAGAGAGAGAGTGAGAGAGAACATTAGAGAGAGCATGAGAGAGGAGAAGGTCAGAGGGAGAAGCAGACTCCCCGTGGAGCTGGGAGACGGATGCAGGACTCGATCCTAGAACTCCAGGATCATGACCTGAGCCAAAAGCAGTTGCTTAAGCAACTGAGCCGCCCAGGTGCCCATGCAGTGAGCCTTTTACTGCCTACTCCACAGTTAGGTATTTTAGAATTGGCTCTTGACCTTTGAGCTCAAAAACCTTGGTGCTCCTGCATAGCTTTAGAAGAGTAGAAAATTTATTACTGTCCAGTATTTCATCTAAACTTCAGATATCTTTGTAAGCTGTAAAGTCCTTTTGAAACTTAATTTATGGTTTCATGTAAGAATTAAAAGTTTTTCACATAAATGTTAACTGGGTTTTTTTTCTTTCAAGAACAGCAGTTTTCACATATTTATAAACCTGGTAGCAGACAGGGACTTCTGACTGAAAATAAATATAAACTTTGAACCTGGTAATGTTTTCAGCATTGTAGTTTGCTCTGAAGTAACATTTTTATTTTTATGTATATTTTAACACCTGACAAAGACCTAGAAAGGAAAACTATAAACATTTTTAAAGTATTTTTAATTTTGGAAAATAAAGGTTTTTAGCTTAATCTTACCTTGAAGAAATTTTTCTATCCCAAAACGCACTTTATGTGGAACAGCGATTTGCACACCTACCCCCATGAAATCTAGATTCAAACATCAATCAGATAAGAGAAATCAGGCACCTGGGTGGCTCAATCAATTAAGAGTCTGCCTTCGGCTCAGGACATTGTGACAGGGTCCTGGGATGGAGCCCCATGTCAGGCTCCCTGCTAAGCAGGGTGTCTGCTTTTCCCTCTCTCTCTGCCCTTCCCCACTCTTGCCCCCCTCCTTTCTCTTCTCGAATAAATAAAATCTTAACAATAATTTTAGTTATATAATATCAGTAGCATTCCTATGTTTTATCTATTGTCCACTGAAAAGTGTCCTAATTACATACCCGTTCAACATAGATTGGGAAAATTCTGAAGGTATCTCTGATTTATTGGATTGATAGAGCTACTCCATCGTATTGTTTTTTCTTTAATTGGGTTGTCCAAGCAAACAGTTGCTGTGAATTTACCCTCTATAACTGTTAGTATTGCTGTTTGCTACTAGGAATTTAAAAATTGAGAAAATTTAATGTTTCTTTTATATTTTAGTTGCTTATAAAAATCTAGAGGTGATACAAAAGCGTTGTGCCTGTTTGGGGTCTTACTGCCCCAGATTATAGTCTTAAGTCATTTTACTTTTTTTTTTTTTTTTAAAGAAGTTTCTTTCTTAACACTGTCTTTAGTATAGATCTGGAAACCCAATATGGAAATTGGGTTTTAAATACAAAAACAAGTAAGCTAAAAAAAAAAAAAAAGACAAATGAGCTATTTCTCTAGGTGAAAATAATGAAAACTACTCACTCCTTCCTCATTTAATAGTACTGATTTCAGTAAACATAAATTCTGAAATGGAGAA
Source organism: Ailurus styani (assembly GCA_002007465.1). NCBI lineage: Eukaryota > Metazoa > Chordata > Mammalia > Carnivora > Ailuridae > Ailurus > Ailurus styani. The sequence continues at coordinate 6,741,934 of LNAC01000017.1, forward strand.
ATGTATAGAATCTTTTCTTTTCTTGTTGAATTTTATGTACCTGGTTTCTAATAGTCACATATAGTGAATAAAATATTAATATTTAAGAAATAGATTTTGGAGAGAACTGGTTTTCCTTGACAACTTACACATAAAAAACTGTTAAATACATTTTGTTCTGAAGCATTCTGTAATGTGTATATCTTCAGTATTCATAAGTATTAAATTATTCATGAGTCTCTATCATTTTGTTTAAGATCCCAGAGAATAGAAACAGACCGTAAATAAACTAGGAGTCAGAGAATGTAATGGCTTTAACAAAGTCATGTAAGTCCAATTAGTGAAAGAGCACCAAGTCCTAAACCCAAATGATATAATTGCCTGACCAAATGTGCCCAGGTAGACTTATCTTCAACATTAACAGCTAATTTTATTAACTACATGTACCAAAGAAATACAATGTTTAATGAGCAAAGAATAAGATTTCTTTTTAAGGAGGTACTTTTTCCCTTGGGTTACTTGAAGTAATTATAGGCCAATTTTATTACATTAAAATCTTATTAGAAACATTATCAAGCCGTAGGTGATGACCTGTTTATTACAACAGAATTGGTCCATGTTTTTCCTGATCCCATGGGACATATGTAAGTATTTAATAAATGAAAAGGAATACCTACCTGACCAGGAATTAAAAGGCCCTGGGCCAGCTCTAAGCATCCTATGTTATAGGTTTTTAGAAAATGTATAAAGTAATACTTTGAACGGAAAAAGTTGAGTTGCACATAGAAGTAGCATCTTACCCCAAAAAATACTGACTGCATAATTCAGGGTATATGATGTTTGTGGCTAATTAACTAGCTCCTAATTTGCATTTCTAAAGTTGATATATATGTGTGCGTTTGTTTGTTTTATCCACAGCTTTCCCATGGTTTGGCATGGATATTGGGGGGACTCTAGTAAAGCTTTCATATTTTGAACCTATTGATATCACAGCAGAGGAAGAACAAGAAGAAGTTGAGAGCTTAAAAAGTATCCGGAAATATTTGACTTCTAATGTAGCATATGGATCCACTGGTATTCGGGATGTACACCTTGAACTGAAGGATTTAACACTTTTTGGGCGAAGAGGGAACTTGCACTTTATCAGATTTCCAACCCACGACCTGCCTACTTTTATTCAAATGGGAAGAGATAAAAACTTCTCAACATTACACACGGTGCTATGTGCTACAGGAGGTGGTGCTTACAAGTTTGAAGAAGATTTTCGCACAGTAGGTATCTTACTCAAAACCAAAAATTGATATCCATTCTCTCTCTCTCTTTTTAAGATATATTTATTTGAGAGAGTCTGGGGTGGGTGGGTGAGGAGCGGAGGGAGAGGGACTAGCAGACTCTGCACTGAGCACATTGTGGGGCTCAGTCTCACAAACTTGAGATCATGGCCTGAGCCAAAACCAAGAGTCGGACTTTCAACCCAGTGAGCCACCCAGGCACCCCCTTTTTAATTTTTGAAATACAAGACTGTTTCCATTTAGCATGCTTCCCAGATTAGTTCCCCATGCTGGATACAGAGGAGGTATATGTATGTATTCATGACCAGCTTTTCATTTGGGGCCCTTACTTACCTTTATAGGCTGAGTAAAAAATTGCCCAGATTTGGACTTATTGTCTATAATATTTGGTAAAGCCTGCTATGTTTAGGGACTGCTATAAAGCTACAATAAAGGGGGATTTCAATGAATTTGGCAGTATACAAAGCCAAATACAAGTGGCATTTGAATTGTTTTCACTATTATTGCCCTGTGTTTGCATTGCTTTTACGTATTATCCATACAGTCCTGTCTCCCAGGGCCATCTCTTTCTCTGCCCCTGTCCCTCCACCAAAAAATAAATAAATCAGCTGAAGCCAACATCTTTTGATTAAGTAGACATCTGAATGTGAGTCCCTGTTATCCCTTTTTTCTGGCTTTATCCACCAACCTTACCATGTTCTAATCTCAAAAAGGATCATTTGGATGTAGCAAGAGGACTATGTAAACACGGATTTAAGTGCTAGTGGGGGTTTGCCAAGCTTCTAGTCCTTTCCATTAGAATAAAGATTAGAAAGTTGGCATTTGGGGCTACTGAAATTTGTTTTCTTTGAAAATATGCACAAGGGAGCCTGGGTGGCTCAGTTGGTTAAGCAACTGCCTTCGGCTCAGGTCATGATCCTGGAGTCCAGAGATCGAGTCCCACATTGGGCTCCCAGCTCCGTGGGGAGTCTGCTTCTCCCTCTGACCTTCTCCCCTCTCATGCTCTCGCTCTCTCTCTCTCTCAAATAAATAAATAAAATCTTTAAAAAAAATATGCATGTGAACCATTTAATTTCTTAAATTCTGTCAATAGAACATAAGTGATGATTTATATGGCTCACATAAGTTTAACTTTGGGATAGTTTAAAAGTCTCTATTCTTACTAGTTTTTTTCTTTTGATGAATAATGCTGATTTGTATCCAATTTATTGAGTTATTTTAACATAAATGTCATAAATTTGAGACTAGTGTGCTTGAACATGTGATATTTAGTGTTTACCAGAATTCTTACCAGAAGCAGTGGCCTTGAAGCCAACTTTACCTGGCCATTGAAATATCAATATTTTATTTTATTTTATTTTATTTTATTTAAGATTTCTTTATTTACATATTAGAGCATGAACAAGGGGAGATGGGACAGAGGGAGAAGCAGACTCCCTGCTGAGCAGGAGCCCAGACACAGGGCTCAATCCCAACCCGAGCTGAAGGCCTGTGCTTAACTGACTAAGCCACCCAGGTGCCCCAGAAGTATCAATATTTTCTAGTGATGAGGTTCAGTAGTAACTGTTTTTGTTGATGTCAATCATTTATTAAGCTAACACTTGAGCACCTAGTATGTGTCAACTATTATGTGTCAGGTATTATGCTAGACACAGAACTCAGCAGGGACTATGACAGTCTTAGCCTTGAAAGAGTGCAGTATTCTAGACCACACAGATCAGTCAGTTAAAGGACAGGTACAATGCCTTATAATTAATAGTATTGCTGTGAAAAGCAGGGCCATGGGAACACCAGAGTCGTATTACCTAACAAGTTCTGGAGAATGAAAGCTTCCCAGAAGTGATCTCTAAGCTGAGATCTTTTTTACAAATAGTTTATAATACATTCTTGACTAACCTGAAATGAACTTAACAATTTTAAGCTAGTATCCAAGCTATAATAGACAGGAAATGAAAGTATTTATAAAATCGGTAGATTCTCTGGTATGATCACATGAGAGGGCATAATGAGATAGTTAGATGCTGGCACTTAAACATAAATTCATGAATTCTAAAGCCACAAATGCTAGTAGATTGATATGGTATGTTTCATTGGAGAAACTTATACCATAAATGGTATTGCTATTTGAGACATGGGACGTAACACTGTTTTAAGACATAACACTCTATTAAGATTCTAAATAATACTTAGGAAAATTCCAAACAATAAAAAAGTTTACTATTTCCAAGTTAATATGGTGGTTGTATTCCTAGCAAATTTAGCATATATATATTAAAGCCATATGAAGAATACTTTGTGCTTCCATAGGCTCAGATAATTTTAAACAAATTTTCTTACTGCTACCTAAAAAATACCTGTCAGGAGGCTCAAAGATAAGGCAAGAATGGGATAATTCTTTGTTTTTGCACAACTGCCCTACCCATGCAGATATCTGGCATCCCAAGTCCCTGCCCACTAAATGTTAGTTTGGTCCTCTCCTCCTCTCCATCTTTGTGAAAATTGAAATAGCCCTAAAAATTTCCAGAATGCATCCAGAGGTAATACCACCATCGCTGAGAACCACTGGACTAAGATTCTGACACGAAACAAAACAAATGAAAATGTATGGCTCATAGATGATTTTGAAGTTTTATAAAGTACATGAAAATCATACAGTGCATTTGAGTCAGTTATTTTGAATACTGTCCCTTGTTCACTTTATAAAACTTCTGTGGTGTTTTTTATAGATTGGAAACCTCCACCTGCACAAACTGGATGAACTTGACTGCCTTGTAAAGGGCTTGCTGTATATAGATTCTGTCAGTTTCAATGGACAAGCGGAGTGCTATTATTTTGCTAATGCCTCAGAACCTGAGCGATGCCAAAAGATGCCTTTTAACCTGGATGATCCCTATCCACTGCTGATAGTGAACATTGGTTCAGGAGTCAGTATTTTAGCAGTCCATTCCAAAGACAACTATAAACGAGTAACCGGGACAAGGTAGTGACCTTTCTTTTCTTACTGCAGCATTCATGTTGTTTTATACACAGAAGCTGTGAAATCATCTTAATGCTAGCCTCTAACATGCATTTGTGCAGTAGCAGAAAATGTAGATATGTAAGTTTAAGTGTTACAAATAATGTTTTATAAGGTATGTATATAAAGACTCAAAATAATTACTTATATTTGCTTAACTTCAGTTGGCATCAAAATTTCCATAATTATAAGATGGAATTTTTATCTGGAATGATTCCAACTACTTTGTTTTCCAAAGCATTCCTCTCCTTGTTTTTCACTGTTTTTTTTTTTATTTTTTTAAGATTTTATGTATTTATTTCACAGAGGTAGAGAGATCACAAGTAGGCAGAGAGGCAGGCAGAGAGAGAGGAGGAAGCAGGCTCCCCACTGAGCAGGGAGCCCGATGTGGGCCTTGATCCCAGGACCCTGAGATCATGACCTGAGCCGAAGGCAGAGGCTTTAACCCACTGAGCCACCCAGGCGCCCTGTTTTTCACTGTTTTATAGATCTGTTTAAGCCTGAAGTTTGCCTCTGGTCAGCTTGCATGCTGGTTGGATTAGATTCACATTTAAGTGAGCAACATTGTAATAATTCTTTTTTTTTTTTCTTTAAGATTTATTTTATTTATTTGAGAGAGTGGGGGGCAGGGTCAGAAGGAGAGAGAATTTCAAGCAGACTTCTGGCTGAGCAGGGAGCCCCATGTAGGGCTCAGTCTCATGACCCTGAGTCATTACCTGAGCTGAAATCAACAATCAGATGCCCAGCCAAGTGAAATAATTTTTATAAGATAAATTTAACATGAGCTCATTATGGTATAATATTGATCTTCTAAATATCCCATAAGATTTTCTGTAATGCCTGAAATAATACTGTGAAATGAAATTTTAAAATTGTCCTTATGATTCTGATACATACACTTGACCAGCTTTTAAGAAAGATAGAAACTGGGGCACCTGAGTGGCTCAGTCGTTAAGCATCTGCCTTCAGCTTAGGTTATGATCCCAGGGTCCTGGGATCAACCCCACATTGGGCTCCCTGCTCAGCAGGAAGCCTGCTTCTCCCTCTCCCACTCACCCTGCTTGTGTTCCTCTCTCACTATATTTCTGTCAAATAAAGTCTTTAAAAAAAAAGGAAGGACAGAAATTCCTAATTCTTTGAAGAAGAAAGATTTGGGGCCTTATGAAAAAAACTCATTTCCATTTTATTTTTTTTTAAGATTTTATTTTATTTATTTGACACAGAGAGAGATCACAAGTAGGCAGAGAGGCAGACAGAGAGGAGGAAGCAGGCTCCCCGCTGAACAGGCAGCCTTATTCAGGGCTCCATCCCAGGACCCTGAGATCATGACCTGAGCGGAAGACAGAGGCTTTAACCCACTGAGCCACCCAGTTTCCTTTTTAAAGTGAAAGATACTTAAATTTTTTTAAGTAAACTCTACCCCCCATGTGGGGCTCAAGACTCACGACCTTGAGATCAAGAGTAACATGCTCTACCGACTCAGCTGGCCAGGCACTCCTAAGTGATACTTAAATTTAATTAGTATTTTCTCTTTCTGGTGGTTAAAAATGTACCTCCATTGTAACTCCGTGCCAAAGAATAACAGGGAAATACTACCTATTTCAATCAATTCTAAAAGAAATTCAGTCCGTTAACAAAATTCCAACAGTGATCAGGGATAGGTGGAGTCTGTTAGAAATTCAGGTGAGACTGGGGAGCAAAGGTTTTTATTTTAGGAATTAGAGAGGCATGATTTCATTGTAATCAACATATCCAAAAGAATAATAGAACCAAGTAAATTTTTGTCATTAACATATTGAGCAGCCTGACAAATTTTCTCACCATATTCATTTCTGGGTCACTTTTAATGCTCATGTGTCACATTGAATTGATTTCAGCCTTGTCAGACCAAGTAAATAGGCTTTTCACTAAATCATTTCCTGGAAACCATTTAGAGTTACAAGTTTTCTCCTTTTAATTCATATGGTACTAATTTTTTAACACTTATACTTTTATCCCCCACATGTAAAAGCATTTATTTTTAGCAGTTATGAAGTTTAAGGAATTTGGTAAAGATACTAGGAGATAATCTCTTCCTGCCTTTATGTTGCTATCACCAGCTGACTTTTTTTTTTTCCCCTTTGCTTTATTCTTTCATCTGACAAGTTTGGTTTGGCATTTTCTTACCTTCATTATGTTGATATTTCAGCACTTGGCATTAGCAATGTGTTCTTTCTTTGTGCTTATTAATTACGTGGATATTCCACCTTTTCACTCTGGAGAAAGAATACAGTGTGTAATGTAACTTACCTAGTGTTCTTTTTTTTTTTTTTTTTTTTAGCCTTGGAGGAGGTACCTTTCTGGGTTTATGTTGTTTATTGACAGGCTGTGAAAGTTTTGAAGAGGCTCTTGAAATGGCATCCAAAGGTGACAGCACCCAAGCCGACAAGCTGGTTCGTGATATTTACGGAGGAGATTATGAAAGATTTGGTCTGCCAGGTTGGGCTGTAGCATCTAGGTAAGTTTAATATTTATATTGTAATTAAAGTTGTTTACTTAGTTTTTATAAAGAAACATATCAGGAAGTTGTTGGGGGCTTACTCTTACCCAGGTTAGGTTCCAAGTTTTGAACATTCATGTAGATTAAAAGAACATTAAGGGGGCACCTGGGTGGCTCAGTCAGTTCAGCTTCTGCCTTCAACTCAGATCATGATCTCAGGGTCTTGGGATCGAACTCCGCATTGGGCTCTCTGCTCACCAGCGAGTCTGCTTGTCCCTCTCCCTCTGATCTCTAAAGATAAAATCTTTAAAATATATATATATACATTAAGGAGTCTCCCCTGGTGTACCCCATAGGAAACCATTTTTATTAATTCTTGAATATCCTTTCAGTATTTCTTTATAGAAATATAAATACATATCCTTATCCTCCCCTTATACAGAAGAGAACTTTCAGGAGGTAACATTTATATACCATTACACAGCATATGCACTCTTTAATAGGCAATATATCCTAGTCTATCTGCCAGCCTCTATCCCTCCCTCCCTTCCTTTCTTTCTCTTTCTCTCTCTTTCTCCCCCACACACCTCTCTCGCCCTTCTCTTCCTTTACCTCTCACCTTCCTACCTTCCCTCCGTTATTAACAGCCTGTTGGTATTTTATTGTGTGGATTTATCAGAGTTTGATGGTGCTTTCCAGTATTCTGCTATGTATCGTTCAATGGGTCAGTCAGTAACCTTGTTACATACCTTATTTTGTACTTGTGTAAATTTATCTGTAGGATAAATTCCAAAAATGTATGAAATGTTATTAACAGAATTTTGTTTGTTTTTCATTTCTCTGCAGTTTTGGGAATATGATTTATAAGGAGAAGCGAGAATCTGTTAGTAAAGAAGATCTAGCAAGAGCTACTTTAGTTACTATCACCAATAACATTGGTTCTGTGGCACGAATGTGTGCTGTTAATGAGGTAAAAAAAAATTATTTGAAAAATATGAATTGGAGGGCGCCTGGGTGGCTCAGTGGGTTAAAGCCGCTGCCTTCGGCTCAGGTCATGATCCCAGGGTCCTGGGATCGAGGCCCACATCGGGCTCTCTGCTCAGCAGGGAGCCTGCTTCCTCCTCTCTCCTCTCTCTCTGCCTGCCTCTCTGCCTACTTGTAATCTCTCTCTGTGTGTCAAATGAATAAATAAAATCTTTAAAAAAAAAAAAAAAAAAAAGAAAAATATGAATTGGAGCTTCATGTACCTATAGCAGGGCTTCTTTTCATTCTTTAAGGAGACCTATAGAACTGAGATCTCTGTTAAATTCCAAGGCTCATTAGCTGTATATGCCATGTGTACCTAATTGTTATGTTACCTTTAAAGAAAGTAGCAGATAATTCAAATTGGAAATAGAACAAAGAGATACTTACATTTTCATATTTATCTGGAAACTTTTTCAGAAATATATAACCTAAATTTCTGGAAGCTAGAAAAGAAAATTCTTTCCAAACAGGATGATTTTGAAGTAACTAATTATCAAAAGGGGTGTTTTTTGCTGTTAATGTTGCATTTGATTAGCGAGGTGCTTAGAAGTTTTCTTACTGCCTTTGGCTTCTTTACAGTGCTGCCTTGTTGCATATGGATCAAGCAGCATTGTACAGGGCTATGAAGGCATTGAGACTTGTTCTTCACCTGAACTTTGAATGATGTATACTTAGGAAAAGCATGTAGTCCTATATTTACCCTCATTGTTGGGTTGTTTTTATTTGAAGGAGATTATACATACAATTCTGCCTTCATGTAATAGATGTATTTGCCCATTTAATTTTTGTAAATATAAAATACTTAAAATGAATTGGGAATTTTACTTTTTGAGGTAATCCTTCATTTGTTCATTCATTTATTCATGAAGTATTTACAGACTACCATGTGCCAAGCATTGTTCTAGGCACTTGGGATACATGGGTGAAAAAAAAACGATCTGTGACTTTATGCAACTTCATGCATCCTAGTGATTTAATAAATTTTTAGTGTGTATTTGGTGATAAATGCTATTTTTTAAAAAAGAAAATCAAGATAAAGAGAATTGAGAGTAGACCAGCAGAAAACAAATTGCTGAGTAAGTGGGTTGTTGAAGGAGGGCTTCATTGAAAACATAACCCTTGGGTAAATATTGAAAGGAGGTGAGATAATCAGCATGCAGATATTTGGGGAAAGAGAAGCTCTAGCAGAGAACAACTGTGAAAAGACCCAAATTAATTCTTTGAATTATTCTGTTTAAATCCAGAGTTCTAAGTTTCTCAATAACTGTGTAGTAAGTTGGCTGAGGGAGCCACTAACAGATGTTTTAACCTAGGTTTAGGGAATATTTCACTTTGGGGGGCTGACAATAATCGGAGACCTTTTCTCTTTGCCCTGTAGGCTGGATTTTCACTGGCCACTTGACTTAACAATAATTAAGGCCATAGTTTACACTACCCAAACTCAGTATGCAAAAATGTATACTCAAAAGTTCAGTGTATTATTGTGAGAGTAGAAAAGTTTTCTGGAGATTGAACACCAGTTCCTCCATTAAAGATTTTCTTCAAGGTGGGCACCTGGGTGGCTCAGTGGGTTAAAGCCTCTGCCTTCGGCTCAGGTCATGATCTCAGGGTCCTGGGATCGAGGCCTGCATCGGGCTCCCTGCTCAGCGGGGAGCCTGCTTCCTCCTCTCTGCTTGCCTCTCTGCCTACTTGTAATCTCTCTGTCAAATAAATGAATAAAATCTTTAAAAAAAAAAAAAAAGATTTCCTTCAAGTTATCTATGGAACCAGATTAGTGAGCAGAATCTTAGCAGAGAGTGCCTTGATGGGGTAGACTGAGGCCAGAGATGCTGGAAACCCTCAAGTTTAGTGTTTTTAATCCTACACCCATTTAAAATGCTCTTCCTTGGTTTGTCTCCTTTAATCTCAATACTGTCTCTCCAGATTACTTTAATAGATTATTTATTGGCCATTTTCAAGAACAGGTCTCATCTAAAATCATTTACTAAAGTCTGTCCAGAATTTTTTTTTTAAATAGACTGTATTTTTTAGAGAAGTTTTAGGTTCACAGCAAAATTGAATAAAAAATACAGAGAGTTCCCATATATATCCTTGAACCCCACAGCTACACAGCCTCCCCCACTGTCAACATCCAGCCCCAGATTAGTACGTTTGTTACATTCACTAAACTTCCAGTGACACATCACTATCACCCAAAGCCCATAGTTTACATTTGGGCTCACTCTTGGTGTACATTATTTGGGTTTTGGCAGATGTGTAGTGACATGTCCTGAACTAAATTTTAAATACTTAGGATTATGGAGATGTATGTACTAGGAATGTAATAGACACTTAAAAAAAAGGTAGTAGTTTACATTTTTAAGTAGAGGTTTTCTAAACCCTACTGTGTTATAAATTCTACTTGATAATTTTTATTTCACCTCATTTTCTTTGTTCTTTTCTTTTAGAAAATAAACCGAGTTGTCTTTGTCGGAAACTTTTTACGTGTCAATACTCTCTCAATGAAACTTTTGGCATATGCACTGGATTATTGGTCAAAAGGTCAACTGAAAGCATTGTTTCTAGAGCATGAGGTATGATAGGAAAATAATGCTTTGCAAATTTTAATAGCATGCTTTTATATACAGGTTTCATATATTGCTTCTTACTGTGTACTCATAAATATAAAACTGATTTACCTAAATAGTATATTGAGTCTCTCATTTCAATTTGAGTTGGGGGGATAGGAGTTACTATAAGTTGGTAAGCATCCCATTAAGATGGAGTTTCCCACTTCCTCTGATCAAGAGAGAGTGATATTAGGTCTTGTGAGCTCCTTAAATATTGGGGCTGCTTGTGTACTTAGTTAAAATGTATTCTTTTGTTTTTCTTTTTTTCTCCCCGAGATAACAAATGTGAACACCACAAATATAAGTAATTTAGCAATGAAAATTCTCCTTAATCCTCCCACCATAACCTCACCGCCTACTGCCAGAGGAACCACCATTAAAATTTTGGAGATGATTCTTCAGGGTTTTTTTCCTGTTCATTCATTACATCCAGTTACTCTGGTCTGAAATTATCAGTTCATATAATGTTTTGGGTTAAGTAAATTTACCTTGAATTGTTTTGTTTCTGGTCAGATGGACATATTAATAATTCTAATAACATTGAGAGTATTCTCTTGTGTTTATGTTTCGTTGTCACTGCTCTCTCTGTTGTGTACTGCTGTGCATGCTCCACATAGCATGCTGGATGCCAGGAGAGTGGCCCGTGGAACAAAAGGAATTGTATTGAGGAAAGAGGAGAGGGGCTCAGAATTGTAATAATAGTTCTCTATAGAAGCTTTTCAGTGTCTACAAGCCACACTTTAAAATTATGTAGTTCATATTTTTCAAAAACTAGTTGACAACACAGAAATTGGTAGGTTTCTGAATAACAGTTCTTAAATAGATTATATATAAATATCTGTTCCTAATAGTTGTTAACATTGTATGCTAATTTAAAAGCCAAACTGCATTAATAATTGTTTTAAAATTATACAGGGATACTTTGGAGCAGTTGGTGCACTTCTTGGGCTGCCAAATTTCAGCTAAAAAGCATGAGGTTATTCTCTGCTAATAAATGTCATCCATGAGGAACTGAAAACCAGAGGCATTATTACTGCATTATTTGTCACTGGGAACCAAAGGATAACAAAGTAGCACTATTCCTGTTGATTTTTAAATGTCAACGATGGTAAGCTGCTAAAAGTTGCTGTATTAAAAGAAGGAGCTCAGTAACATGTGAAGTATTTCTGAATGAAATGCTTTCCCTTCTGTATATATCCAGTGTTAAATCCTTAAAATGCAATACAGCCTCTGATTATTGAGCTTCCTCTCAGAAGATTTTCTATTTATTTTATGTAGCCAACTATTGCAGTACTGTATGCTCAAACACAAATCTTAAAGTCTCTGAAATGTTTAGCTCCTGAAGATAATTGGATCTGAGTATTTGTTACAAGTGTGTTCTTATGTGTCTTGGTTACTAGCAAATGGGCAGTAACATACCCTGTATCAAACTTACTGAAATGGCTATCAAAGATGATCGTTTTGATGTGATTTTAGAAATGTTAAGGCAATATGAATTATTCATTATTGTAGTTTTCTCAATATTTCTCCCACCAAGAAAGCATGTTTATGTGATCTTTTCCCAGAAGTATAAGCTTTTTCAAATGCCACAATTTAATTGAAATACTATTGTTCAATATTAGCCTAAATTTTAAGATGAAGCCTAGAAAATCACATAATTGGTGATAATTGCACTTTTTGTATTTTATGTTAATCATTATATTTAAAAAATATTTTGTGTTTTTTAATTAGAAGCTTAATTACTTATTTGAAAATCCATTTAATGAGGTCCAGGACTATATTAATAGAATATGGTTTGTGTTCATTGATAGAGACCTGTGCTCTTTCTGTATCACATTTATCTCGGGCCTGAACTTATTCATTTCTGTTTAATTAGGTCTGAAACTTGAAAGCTAGAGACTTTACTATGAACAGCAACAGAATCACTTTCATTCTAAAGAGATGTCAGGAAATCTAAAGATGAGTTGTTTTGAAACTGTAGGGGTCTGAGGACAATATTGCAGAATTAGGAAAGGATCAGTGTTTAATACATTCTGGTAATAAAGGCATTATAGTTCCAAAATTTGTAAATTCTTTTGCCTTGGAATTTGTTCGCTATTTTGAAGTCATTTTTTTATAATTAATTTTTTCAGATATTTACTCTGGCAGTAACATTTTTGGAGGTCCAGTAGTTTGAACCTGTTAATTAATTGGTTTTAAGAAGTAGACTTGGGAAAAATACTCACCTCCTTAAATTACCAGTAAATGTGGATGTACTTTGAAGAGCTTAAAAATTGTTTACATTACAGGAAGAAAGAAGTATTAATATGTTTTTATGGAACATAATTTGCTCCATAAAGAACAATTTGCATTAGAAGTACTTGATAAAGACATTTTTCCTTATAGTTTTCAAGTTTCGTGCTCAGATGTTTAAAATTCAGTTGTATGTATCTAAAGACATGAACATATGAATAGTAGGAGTGAATATTCAAAGGGAAAAGAATGTAAGGTAACTTTTTAGAATTTAGAATATTTGGAACTCGGAATTCATATCGGGTCAGTAAGTCACTGAAAACCTACAATGACTAAATGTTTCTTACTTTAATGTTTTCATTATGGCTAGATATTTTTGTCACTACAAAAAGCCATGTGTTCAGTTTATTTTAAAATTTTGTGATTTGGACATTTGAACGAAAAGTTTTTATTTTTAAATGATAATTCACGTTTATGGCAAACTATATTAGCAGATATAGATGTGGGGCCGTCTTTAAGAAAGAAATGGAATGGTCAGAGTCCATGTAAGTTAATTTGATCAGTGCTTTGGTTATTTTGGGACTGTGATTTCATACTTTGAAACTGAAGTTACCTGTTAAAATGCATATACAGTGTACAGCCATTTTACCACTGTTGCTCTTGGCTCTTCTCATGTATAATCAAGAATTACTGAAGTTATAAGTGTGAACACAGAGTTGTGATAAAGACTGCCAAGATTTTAGTTTTTCATTACAAACTCACAAAATTCTTTATAACCGTACAGTGGTAAATAGGTTTAGTTCTTAGTCCAGTCAGCATAATGCCTCAAAGCTCTATAACAGAAATAGACTGTACAGTTTAAGAACATGAAGTGTAAGCCATATGTAATTTTACATTTTCTAGTAGGCATATTTAAAAACTAAAAAGAAACAGGTGAAAATCATTTGATTATATATTTCTGTTTAACCCAGTATATCTGAAATGTCACCATTTCAACATATAATCACTATAAAAAGTTATTTAGGAGATACTATATTTTTTTTCAACTTTGTCTTTTAAACCAGTGTATATTTAAACTTAAGGCACACCTCAGTTTAGGCTAACCACATTCCAAGTTCTCAAGAGCCACATTTGGATAGTGGCTACTGTACTAGACAGTGCAGTTCCAAAACTAGCTCTTAAAAATGAACACTGTTGTGTATCCATTAAAACTTTATGAATAAGGGCTTTTTAAACAATGTTTGAGAGGGGATATGGGAAATGTTATTTTTTATGGGAAAAATATGGGAACTTTTTTTTAAATACAGAAGGGTGTTAAGAAGTAGCTCATTTGGGCTAGTCTATTTTACACAGACTAGCTGTATTTCTGACCAATCCAAAAATTGGATCCTACCATTTCATCATACTGTATATCATTTTTCCAGTGATACTGCTAAGTTACCCAAGACCCATCCTGACTGGCCTCAATAATCTCCAAAATGTCGGTTTCCTTCACTGAAGTAAATTTGATGATTCCAGTGACTTAAATCCCCCAACCTTATCTAATTGAACTTTGAGAAGACAATTTTAAAGGACTAAAAAGAGATCCTTTTAATTCTTGAATCCTTTACGTACAAGAGAATCTTCTTTATAACTTTTGGATTTAATTTCCATTCTTAAAAACTTGTAAAATACTTTCAAGTACAAAGAGCACACTATCAGGTTGTCTTGGGGCTCAGTGAAGAACACAAGGTCTAGAACTTTGCACCACCAACCGCCCCTCCCCCCAAAAGACTGCCTTTTAACTAGAGACTTTTAGAACTAATGGCCTTCAGTTCTATACCCAGTTTCTCAAAGACATAGTATTAGACGTGCTTTCCTCTCAACAGGGGCATTCCTTTCTCAGCTCCTCTATTAAATAGGTGGGCTCTTCATTTGGGTTAAGTCAATTCCATTGCCAATAATACACATGGCCATTGACAGTCTTTCAAGAGGTTCCGATTCTTTGCCAAATACTAGATTCTGTAAAGATCCCTGAGTTTTTTACCTTTGCATGCAAATGTGATTACTGTATTGTAGGTACCAATTTCTGAAAGTCCCATTTCTATAAGAAAAACAATGCAGCTAAAGGGAAAGGTTTTCCTCTATGTCCGACGGAACTTTGCCTTGTAGGAGCCATCCGTCACATCTTGCCTTGATTTCTAAGGTTGCATTCTTGGGTGCAAAGCTTAGCAAGGCAATAGTTTCCAGATATCCTTTATAACCACTCTGCTTGTTGTATGCAAAAATGTTCATATTTTGTATAGTGAATCTTTTTTTTCTGTTGAGCACTTTATGCTTTTTAGTCTATTGCATTTGAGACGATAATAGTTTAGAAATCCTTTCTTATTTAAAGCCATGTAAAAACTCTTTAAAGGATAATCAACAAAAAAATGAGTGTGCATTGTTTTGCATTTAACCCACTGTTTTGTGGTATGTATAAGCAAAATATTAGAAATAATTGCCTTTTTGTAATACTCTTTGACCTTATTTAAGATGATTTGTCAGGAAATGTCTTTGATGTCCTATTTTCCTAATAAGTTTATTAAATGTGGGCTTTGTTCTAATACCGAAGGAATTCAGACAACTTTGTTTCTGTCATCAGATAACCTCAGAAAATAATGTGCTTTATCTGTATTACTGCCTATTTTCAATATTTGAGGTAGTAGTGGTCTTATATTTTCTACTGAGCCTAATAATCAAAGACCAAAAGATAGAATTTTTTTCTTCCTTTAAGGTATTTTTAATAGCCTAATAAAAATGATGGTGGTATAAAAAGTAAATCACCCCAGCTTTTTGACCATATCTAAAACTCTGAGTAATTTCCACTTCCAAAAAGACTTCTCAAAGAAGTCTCTATTGCTTGTGTTATCACTTGTGTATTCGGTGGATGTGGGATCATAACTTGGTATTATATTAGAAATCGTGTGTGTGTGTGCACGCACACACACACACGGTTGCACACTTTAATCTGTGGAAGTATCTGGAATTTTTGTGTTAACTTTAAAATTATGTGGACATTATTACAGCTTTTCCATTGTACAAAAAGAAACATCTTGCCAGATTCATGTATGTTTGAATAGTAAATATATTTGGGATTTTTAGTGGCCCTTTTCTTTAAGCTCTTTTTTCTTTCTGGTCATTGTGAGTAGGAACAGATGTGGATAAACCCCTCCAGGAATTACTTGCTGCTTTTGTCAAACACATTTTGTAGCGAAATTTATAAAACAATTTTAATTACCTTTAAGTGAATTGAAATATCATGTGTTCTAGTTATTTACATCAAATACAAAGACCTGAAATACTTTTATCCTTAGAATTGTCTAAGGATAAAAAGATTGTACATGGTTCTGACATTCCCAGCTTATTAAAATAAATGTAGCAATGAGTTGATACTGGGACTTCAAGTACTAAATAGGTGTGCTGAATGATGCATTTGAGGGGAAATTTTTTTTTCCTTAAGAAAAAAATCTAGAAACCTTTATATTCTGGCTCTTTGTGTAAAGAGATTATTTTTCTTTTAAATTTTCAGTCATTTTGCTGCAGCTGCCACTAATTTTGTGTTTAAAAGAACTAATGAGAAATATATTTTTCAAAGGAGTAAATGAAGTTAAAATTCAAGGTTTTGAATTGTATAAAATATGCAACTGAATATCAATTCTAAGATATTGCTGCCTTTTTTTTGGTGTTAACATCTTTCATTCATTTCATGGCTTACAGTTTCAGTAGCTTTCAAAGAAAACATTTGAGCTTTTACATAATTTGTAAAGTATACATAAGTAATGCAAATAGTTTGAGATTATTTTAGCTTTATGTTGTATCTCTGAACCATGGATATCATACCTGGCACAGTCAGTAGTTATTGCAGATACTAAGCCATTTTTAAGTTTACAATTTTTTTCTGAGATGCCCTTTTTAGTTTGCAACGTTTAGAAACAAAAGGTAACTTTATACACCTAACATCAATCTTAGTTTCTTTGTCCCAAATATAATTAATGGAATTAAGATGTAAGCCCTATTAAGACGGTTTTATTATTTTTTTATACTTTCCCTTTTTATTTGAACCTACATTGAGACTTTGACTTTTTAACTGAAGTTGAATGGCATTTGTCTTAATCCTGCCCAGTTATTGACCAAATCATATCTAGATGTTTGTATGTTTTAATTTTATTTATACAAGCCATTTCAGTTTAAGTTGCCTTATTCTATCACATTGTTCTTGTCAAGTCTAAGCTTTGTCATGTTGCAATTCTTTTAACACTGAATCTGTGATGTAAAAATGTATGATGTGCTACAAATTTTATTCATAATAAACTAACTTATAGACTATTGTAACCTATAAAACATTTCTTGTCAATTATCTGGTTTATTTTTTCATTTATGTACATTTTCTTATGTAAATTTTTAAAATACTTGTTGTGGCCTGTTCTATACACATTCCTGTGCTCTTCTCCTTAATGCTTATTTGCATGAAAGAAACTTAGGTTTTGCTTGTTTGTATTGTATGGCCATTAAGCCAACTTCGGTACTCTATGCCTTCTTTCCTGTAGTTCAACTTTTTCTAGATTTGTTTATATTCTAAATAAATGTTAAAATCATTCTTTTTATTTCCACCTTTTCAAATAAATTCTCTAAGTTGTTTAATAGGTGTATCTCTTTATTATTTCATTTTATATATTGTATTCCCACATTCTCACTCTGATTAAAGTTTTAATTGAAATTACCTATAGTAGAATGTAAACTCTGAGAGCAAGGACATGGCACAGTCTTACCTTTATCCCCAGTAGTTGGCACAGAGAAGGCATTCAGTAAATAAATACTTGCTGAGTGAATTCATTGTAAGTTTCCTTATCTAGTCTGCCTGTGTAAGATAGAATTATAATTTTTCCCCACCTTCCGCTTCCCATCATTAGAAAGCATATTAAGTTCTCACACATACAAACCTTCATGAAATACAGGACTTACATGTATTAAAACATAGAAAACATAACTTTTTCTCAGAATGAAGCCATGTTACCCTATACCAGGAATGAATGTCAACAACAGAGGGGTTCTTCCAAACTCTTGGATATGCTCCAGAGGAGATGCCAGAACTTTGTGGTGCTTTGGAAGTGTTCAGACATGGTTCCTCTAAACCAAAACTTCATTTACTTGTTTTTAATAGACAATGACTGTTAGCTTTGTTTGAAAAAAAAAAAAAAAAGGAAAAGGAAAAAAAGATGATCTTAATATGTGAGGAATTAATTTGGAAAGTTCATTGTTTTTGAATTGAATGACTGTTGATTCCAGGCATACAGGAATGGTTGAAAACATGAAGACTACCAGTATGACTCGGGAAGTACATAGCCTTTCTGTTTAAGAAAAAATATCCCTTGGGACGCCTGGGTGGTAGTCATTTAAGTGGTTAAATGTCAGACTCTTGGTTTTAGCTCAGGATCCGGAGCTCAAGCCCTGCACTGAGCTTGTCACTAAGCACTGAGTCTGCTTGAGGTTCTCTCTCCCTCTCCCTCCCCACCCTTCTCTTGTGTGCACACTCTCTCTCTGAAATAAACCTTTAATAGAAAAAAAAAATCCAGTAAACAACTAGGATGAAAAAAAGTGTGAGATGGTGACTAAGGGGAAAGATGATAAGTTTGGTGTGAAAATAAGGATTTGAGGTGTAGTTTAGCAACAAGGATAGAAGTACCGCAAGCAACTGGAAATAAGCCGCTGAAGAGCAAAAGTAAAAGTTAAAGGCTACACACATAAGTGAGTAAGGGCTTCATTCAAAATTCACTTATTCCAGGAGGGAAAGAAAGAGTTCATACTGGATTCTATACACAGAGCTTATAAATGTTGAAAGCAAGATGTCTCTTTTCTCTTGACATGTTCCTCAATTGAGGGTATTGTATATTGAGCAAACACTGTTCATGTTTCTGCATCTAAAGTCTGTTAATCACTTCCTATTTCTAAGATCTTCGAATTATTTTTAAGTAACGCCTACCCCCAATATGGGGCTTGAGCTCACAACCCCAAGATCAAGAGTCACACATTCTATCAATCCAGCCAGCCAGATATGTCCTATTATAAAAGCTTTGTATATTTCTATTTTAAGATATTCCTATGCTTCTGGGATTTTAGGGTTTTTTAAAAAGCTTTGCTTTGGGTTCTTTTCTAAAATAAATTTGGAAAACCTAACATCTCTGGGACTATTATCTCTTTTACATAAAAAATTGGTCTTTTTGGGTGCCTGGGTGGCTGAGTGGGTTAAAGCCTCTGCCTTCGGCTCAGGTCATGATCTCAGGGTCCTGGGATCGAGTCCCACATCAGGCTCTCTGCTCAGCAGGGAGCCTGCTTCCTCCTCTCTCTCTCTCTCTGCCTGTCTCTCTGCCTACTTGTCATCTCTCTCTGTGTCAAATAAATAAAATCTTTGAAAAAAAATTGGTCTTCTTAATGTTGCTTTTCCCAGATATTAATAATGCACCCCAGAAGTGTAATTGACTGGATGTTGATGTAAATAAATGTGCATCTCCAATCATGGCTTTAAAAAAGTAACCTTTGCAATTTCTGGAAACAGTAGTAAAGATTATGGAAACCATTATGGCATGTTCTTTTGGAGTGAAGAGCCAAATTTGCTCATTTTTCTCTAGCAAGAGTTCCGGAGTCAGCTACCCCTGACTTCTTGGGGGGGGCGGGGGGGGACCATTAACTACATCATTTAGAAAACTCAAGGCTCTCAACTTGAAAAAGATAAATGAATATAATGTAGGATTTGGCTTGTTTTGTTTTTGTTGTTTTTAAATACCCTGTTTTAAGAGTTGAAATTGAAAAATCCTGATGTGTTTCAGATTTCTAGAACATTTCTTCAGAGTTTCTCAGGACAAGAGTAATATTTCAAAAAGTGATTTCAGTAAATCTGTAATACTGGCTTTTTTTTTTTTATTGTTGGTTTGGGGCTGTGTTTTTTTATAAGTAGGCTCTATGCGCAGCATGGAACCCAATGCAGGGCTTGAACCCACAATCGTAAGATCAAGACTGAGCTGAGATCAAGAGTCGGACACTTAACCAAGTGAACCACTTAGCATCTCTGGAACCTATTCTCTAAAATCCTCTTATTGAAGTATAGTTGTAAAATAACAGTTATTTATATATTTAAGTAAGCTTGATAAATTTACACGCCCATGTGACTACCACTCCCAAGATACTTCCATCATTCCAAACAGTTCCCTTGGCCTCCCATCTTAGTCCCCTCCCATCCTCATCCCATGGCCCTGATACAAGCTTTATGATAGTAGATTCAGTGTATCTTTTCTAGACTTTTCAGATAAGGGAGCTTATACAGTATTCACCCTTTTTCTGCCTCCCAATACCCCATCCCTCCCAACTTTAGGGTCTCTAGAATTACAATCTGCTTTCTGTCTATAAATTTACCTAGAATATGTACTCATACCTGACTGCTTTCTCAGCATGTTTTTTGAAATTAATGTATGTTGTATCAGTAGTTTGTTCCTTTTTACTCCTGAGTAATATTCCATTGGGTGGATATACCACAATTTATCCATTCAGTTGCACAGATATATACAAGCCTTTGGATGGACATATTTTTTTCAATGGGCTAAATAGGAGTGGAATTTCTTGTTGGTATGGTAACTATGTTTATTTCTATAAGAAACTAGAAAATTACCCCAAAAATTCCATTTTTGTATTCCCCCGGCAATATGAGAGTTCCACTTACCCTGCATCTTTGTCAACACCAAGTGTTGGTGTTTTAATTTTAGCCATTCTTGTGTATGTGGTGTATCTACTATGGTTTTAATTTGCATACCCTTAATTACTGATACCAAGGAACATCTTTTCTGAAGCTCATTGGTCTTTAAAATATGTTTTTGTAAAGATCAAATCTTACCCATTTTTAATTGTCTTACTGAGTTACAAGTGTTCTTTATTCCAGTTAGAAACACTTTGTTGGATATATGTTTGGATATTTTCTACAAGTTGTGGCTTTTTATTTTGTTAGAATATTTTGAAAAGTAGTTTTTTTTATTTTGTTAAAGCCCATTTCTCATTTTTTTTTCCTTTATGGTTCTCACTTATTAGGTCCTAAGAAATCCTTGCCTACCCAACACCATGAATATTTTCTCCTGCTTTACTCTAGTTATTTTGTGTAGTTTTTATGTTTAGAACTATGAATTCATGAGGTAGGGGTTGAAGGAGTGTGTCTTTCGGGATCTTAAGTATATGGGTTTCTAGTTGTGTTAGCATTGTGTGTCAAAAAGATTTGCCTTGTGATTGTGAGAGTCCTGGGATTGGAGAGAGAGAGAAATTACAAAGCATCAGGAGAATGGTTGTGGGAGTGATGGATATGTTCATTATTGTCATTGTGATGATAGTTCCACAGGTGTATACCTATGTCAAAACTCATCATACTGCTTATTTTAAATATTTAATTTATTGTATATCGATTATACCCCCAATAAAGCCTTTTATTTTTTATTTTTTAAAGATTTTATTTATTTATTTGACAGAGAGAGATCACAAGTAGGCAGAGAGGCAGGCAGAGAGAGAGAGAGGCAGAAGCAGGCTCCCTGCTGAGCAGAGAGCCTGATTCAGGGCTCGATCCCAGGACCCTGAGATCATGACCTGAGCCGAAGGCAGAGGCTTAACCCACTGAGCCACCCAGGTGCCCCAAAGTCTATTTAAAAAGAATAACTGTTCACATTTGTGTCAAAACACCCAGTTCTTTCTCCTGATTCTGAAATTTATGGTCCAACCAATTCTAGACATGTAAGAAAAGTATATTACTAACATTCTAGTTTTTTCTTGGGTTCCTTTCCATAATGCTACTTGAGTCTGAAATCTTCCCAATGCTGTAAAGAAAGGAAGGCTGTCTTGAATCCAAGTGCCTTATCTCAATGAAACTGGGCAAAAAATTAAAGACTCTTCATCTAAGAGTAAACTTCAAATTACAGATGCCCTAGTATCTCTCACACCAGGAGCCAGTGACCAGTCAAGTTTGAGCATAGAGAATCCATGAGTTAGAAAGAATCTCGCAGACTGCTGATTCAAACCCAGGATTTTACAGGGAATTGTAAAGCTCAGAGAAGTCAATGGTCCTGTCCCAGGTCACACAGCAGGTTATTAACAGAGCTCAAACTCAACTCCGGCTTTTCTCAACCCATTGTTTTGTTTTGTTTTTTTAACCCTCTCCCTGTTGGGCAAGTAGCACATAGGAACAGAATGTTATTCAAATTAAAATGAATTAGGTTAGAACATCCAAGAAAGAACAATCAATATAGAAAAAGCAGAACTACAAGTACAGAAGAAAAACCATAGAAAAAGTATCTTCGTAAACACAATAAATATAAGTATACTAACTCTGCCAATTAAAGGAATAGTTTGGGTTTAAAAGGGGAAAAACATCCATATGCTTTTATAATATAGAATGTTAACTAAAGTAAAAGGTGGGAAAAGTGGAGTAACCATTTCAGAGTAACAATTTTAGAAAAAAAAAAACCAACACCCAGTGCAACAATACAATAAGGAAGGATCTCACCAGATAGACATTTCTCTGGAAGTGAAAAAGCATATACATGAGTATTCTTCCCAGGGCAGATGTCCAGAGCAGGAGGTACCCAATTTGGGGCCCCACATCAGGTAACCCAGCCCCTAGGATCTGTACCAGAGAGACAAGCCCCCAAAACATCTGCCTTAGAAAGCCAACAGAAAAAATAATAATTAGAAAGGGGGGGTGGGACACCTGTCTGGCGCACTGGGTAAAACATGTGAGTCTTGATCTTGGGATCATTAAATCCGAGCCCCTCATTTTGGTGT
This sequence comes from Ailurus styani, assembly GCA_002007465.1. NCBI lineage: Eukaryota > Metazoa > Chordata > Mammalia > Carnivora > Ailuridae > Ailurus > Ailurus styani. Next base: position 6,764,395 of record LNAC01000017.1, read on the forward strand.
AGAGATTACTTAAAAATGAAATTTTAAAAAAAGAAAAAGAAAAAAAGGAAACTAACAGAGCTGAGCTAATGGTCCAGGCATCCCAAACTGCTATGGGAAACAGTTTCCTCTCCTGGAGTGTTCATATTCAGTCTCACTAACCACAAGACTGGGGGGGGGGGAGGAAAAAAGGCTAGCAGCAACCCACAGATGTAAGGACTATCACAGGCACAAAGAACCTTCCTCAGGAGTGAGGGGTTCAAACTCCAAATTGGGTACCTCCTGCTCTGGAGATCTGCCCTGGGAAGATCTGGCTTTGAAAATTGGTAGGGTTTAACTCTAGGGGTTTTGAATGTCAGTGGTATTTAACTCCAGGAGAGCCTGAGGGCTATAGGTCACTAAAACTCTGCTCTTAAAGGGCCCATGCACAATCTCACTCACTCTGAGGCCCAGAACAGTCAGCAGTTTGAAAAGCACGTGGGCCATAAATGTAAGAGATCTATTGACTGATTTTAGGTGCATGCCAGAGGGGCAGAGATTTGTAGGAACTTTCTCTGGGAATAAAAAGTGCGGCTGGGCACCATTTTTCTCGACCTTTTTCAGCTGGCCCAATGTTGGCAGGCAAAATTCTGACACTCTCCAACTACCTTGCTAGCACCATTACATCCCACCCTGGTATTCCCCTGTGGATCTACCACACTCAATCCACCAATCCAGACAGGTGTCCCTCCAAAGCAGTTCCTGCCCTGCTCCACCCAATAGGCAGCCTCCATTAGTACCAGCACCCCTCCAAAGCAACGCCTGCCCTGGGGAGGAACGGAGGCACCCCCGCCCACCAGCATGCACACAGCAGTGCTGGGGGCGAGACCCATCCCTTACCGACACCCAACAGCGGTCACCTCCCGGACATAACAGGAGTGTGCAAAAAGTCCACAAAAGGTCAACCCAGGGGTATCTAGCACTGGTGACTAGAGGGAATTGTGCTTCTGGGCCCCACAGGCCCACACATAATACAACTAACTTCAAGACCAGGAGAGGAAGTTGACCTACTATTACATAGAAAAATAGAGAATCAGACAAAATGAGGGGACAGAGGGATATGTCCCAAGTGAAATAACAAGACAAAACCTCATAAAAAGAACCAAACAATGAAGATAAACCATCTACCTGATAAGGAATTCAAAGTGATGGTCATAAAAATGGTCAATGAATTTGGGAGAAGAGTAAAACTCAGAGCTTCAACAAAGAGATAGAAAATACAAATACCAATCAAGCTGAAGAATACAATAACTGAAATGAAAAATACACTAGCAGGAATCAACAGCAGATTAGAGGATGAAGAAGAATGAATCAGTGGTCTGGAAGATGGGGTAGTGGAAATCATCCAAGCTGAATGCAAAAGGAAGAAAGAATTTTTTTTTTTTTAATGATAGGTTTAGGGATCTCCAGCAGAACATCAAGTGTACCAACACACACAACACATTATAGATGTCTCAGAAGGGAAAGAGAGATAAAGGGTGAGGAAACTTATTTGAAGAAATAATAGCTGAAAATTTCTCTAACCAGGGGAAGGAAACAGACATCCAGATCCAGGAATCACAGAGAGCCCCAACAAGATGAAACCAAAGAGGGTTGCTAAGACACAGTAACTAATATGCCAAAAATTAAACATAAAGAGAATTTTTAAAAAGATTTATTTATTTATTTGAGAGAGAGAAAGAGAGAGAAAGAAGGGAGGGGGAGGAGCAGAGGAAGGGGGACAAGCAGACTCCACACTGAGTGTGGAGCCTGACACAGGGCTCCATCTCACAACCCCAAGATCATGACCAGAGCCAAAATCAAGAGTTGGATGCTCAACCAACTGATTCACCCAGGTACCCCAAAGAGAGAATCTTAAAACAGTGAGAGAAAAGAAACTAGTAACATACAAGGGAATACCCATGAGACTATTAACTGAGTTTTCAGGATTTTTTCAGGCCAGAAGAGAGTGCCATAATATATTTAAAGTGCTGAAATGAAATAACTTACAATGAAGAATACTCTAGAGAGGGTATCATTCAGAATTGAAAGATAAAGAATTTCAGAGACAAAGAAAAGTTAAAGGAGTTCATCACCACTAAATCAGACCTATAAGAAATATTAAAAAGACTTAAATAGAAAATAAAAGGCCATAAGTAAGGAAATTATGAAAGAAAAAATTCAACGGTAAAAGCAAACATATAGTAAAGGTAGTATAGATCAATCATTATCAAGCTAGTATGAGGGTTAAAAGATAAAAGTAATAAAATCAACTATACTATAATAATTAATTAAGGGATACTCAAAATAATATGATGATGTAAAATACATAAATCTTGTGGGGCAGGGCAGAGAAAAATGTAATGCTTTTAGAATGCATTCAAAGTTAAGTGCTGGGGCACCTGGATGGCTCAGTCAATTAAGTGTCTGCCTTCGGCTCAGGTCATGACCCCAGGGTCCTGGGATTGAGCCCTGCATCAGGTTCCTTGCTCAGCAGTGAGCCTGCTTCCCCCTCTCCCTCTGCCTGCTGCTCCCCCTGCTTGTGCTTGTGCTTGCTCGCTCTCTCTCTCAAATAAATAAAATCTTAAAACAAAAACAAAGTTAAGTGACTATCAACTTAAAATAGACTGCTATACACACGGGGTGTTATAGATGAACCTCATGGTAACCACAAAACAAAAACTGAAAACAGATGCATAAAAAATAAAAACAAATCCGAGCATAGCACCAGAGAAAGTCAACAAATCACAAGAGAAGAGAGCAAAAGAAGAAAGGAACAGAGAAGAATTGCAAGAATAACTAGAAACCTATTAACAAATTGGTAACAAATAAATACCTATCAATACTTACTTGAAGCTCTCTCCTCCAGCCATCCAAGATGCTGAAAGAAAAGAAGGCTAAGGGGAACATGACCCCAGCCCCTGCTGTTGTGAAGAAGCAGGAGGCCAAGAAGGTAATCAGTGCCCTGTTTGAGAAAAGGCCCAAGAATTTTGGTATCAGTCAGGACATCCAACCCAAAAAGGACCTCACCCACTTTGTCAAATAGCCCTACTACATCCAGGTGCAGTGGCAAAGAACCATAGTCTATAAACATCTAATAATGCCTCCTGCTTACCCATGAGCAGGTGGGATTTATTCCAGGGATGCAAAAATGGTTCAATATCCACAAACCAACATGATATATACCACATTAACAAAATCAAATATGAAAATCATACAATCATCTCAACAGATGCAGAAAACATTTGACAAAATTAAACTTTCCATTAATGATAAAAACTCTCAATAAAGTGGGTGTAGAAGGAATACACCTCAACATAATAAAGGCCATATGTGACAAGCCCACAGATAATATCATATTGAATGATGAAAAACTGAAAACTTTTCCTCTAAGATCAGGAACGAGAAAAGGATGCACACTTGCACCACTTTTATTCAACATAGAACTGGAAGTCCTAACCACAGCAATCAGACAACAAAAAGAAATAAAATGCATCCAAGTTAGTAAAGAAGTTAAATTTTCACTCTTTGTAGATGACATGATACTCTATACAGAAAACCCCAAAGACTTCAACAAATACTGCTAGAAATGATAAATGAGTTCAAGAAAGTCATAGGATCAAAAACAAATCAATGTATCAATGTACAGAAATCTGTTGCATTTCTTTTTTTTTTTTTTTTTTTTTTTTTTTTTTTTTTAAAATTTTTTTTTTTTTTTTT